>CM070832.1:40168267-40198267 GCA_036326025.1 Chrosomus eos
GATCACTAGGTAGCTCTCTGTTTGTAGATGCAGCTAAAGTTTAGGTGAATTACATCAATCAAACAATAATTTGTAAGGCCTTTACATTTGTAGAAAGGGGAGCGTCGCCCAGATCTACCTAGATATAACTTTGTCCTGAGCTTTCTTTGTTAGACACAGGTTTAGTCATACTGCAATTTGGATTTCTTTTAAGCAAAGCAGAATAAACATCGGTACAGTTTACAGGCTGCTGAGATGAGGTTTCTTCATCAAACAGACTTACGCTTTACTGCTTAACATGCTAATTTTAGTTGGAAATCTAAGGCTATTTTACTTAAAGTAGAGATGTCAATTCCAGCAATCGTTTATCTGCATTTAGACAAGCCAGCGATCAAAAATGCGTACTGCACATTGTGTTTTAGTTGGATCGTAACGATTAAATGCACGCCCATAGGTTAACTGTAGTTTAAAGCTCAGGTGGTTTCACTCAACTCTGACGTCGCAGTGACGTATGCCCTATTTGGAGCTAGCGTTTCCTGTGACCCTTCATTGTCATAGAAACTAATGTTTAGCAGTGTCATTTCAACCAGCATGTTGCAAATGTTTGGTTCGAAAGAGTCGTGCATAGTCTGTTGGCAGGTGAGGCTTACACGTCCATTCAAGATTTTCTTTAAGTCAGTAAAATTCTAATTTTACGAATGCAGAGTCTTGCAACTCTTTGAGCAGACCTTTTCATCTACTTTTCAAGATTTTCTTTAAGTCAGTAAAATTCTAATTTTACGAATGCAGAGTCTTGCAACTCTTTGAGCAGACATTTTCATCTACTTTTAAAAGTTCTATGTTCTATGCTGATCAGGGACCCTTTTAGCAGAGTCTTGCACTGTGTTCGTGCAGTGTCTTCTGGTTTTGCAGTTCAAAGTCAGTGGGGTTTTAGGAATTCTTTCTGAGGAGCCTTTCTGTGTTAGAGGCCTTCTGCATTAGGTCACGCATCGTTGAGTAAGCATTGCATGGTCTTTGGCGAGCTGGAAGGTGCAGGGTAGCGAACTGGAACCTTGACTTGGTGCTGAGGCTGTGCTGCTGGGATTTTGGGAACTCTGTGATCTTGGAGTATGGCTTTGGTGACCTGTGTGACTGGAGGGGGCAGGGTTCTTGAACTTTGGGCCCCGACGGTCAGGTTTTGGAAGTCTAATAAAGCTCATAGCATTCTAGCAGGTCTTTTACCCATCAGAAAGGGGTACGTGTCCATTTGTGAGATGTACCCCGAGTGGGTAGGCCTCAAAAGGACCAATTGTCAGGTAAGTGGGAGCTCTCTGTTCGAGCCGGAGGTCGTTCTGGCTGTACGACTGCACGTTCAGCTCGCACATTTGGGGTATAAGAGTTCGATCTTCGCTCTTAGCTTTAGCACTGAGTCTTTCAAAGAGTTGAGCTGACATTAAAGTGAGGTCTGAGCCGGTGACTTTCCCGTGTTTCAAGGCTCACCTCATTGTCTAGAGTGATGGGTAGGTAGAGTTTCCGGGCCCACCCCCTTTTGATCAGTTCTTTTGGGGTTTCGGTCCCAGCTGTGGGAAACTGTGCGGTCTCACTCAGGTTGTGCAGCTGTCAGCTGTGGTGGCTGTGTGCTGCTGTCACTTTGTGATGTGACAGTTTGCTCTGTGTCTGTGGCTGACGAGCAGTGTTCTGTGTGCCTGTAGGTCTTACGCTCAGGTATAGGATGTAAAGCTCGTACCTCTTGAATTTTTGGAAAGTCTTTTGTGAAGAAGCTTTTCAGCGACTTCAGGGTCTCGGCTGTCTCAGACGTGGCGGCATTGTGTTTGTCTGATGCGTGCTCAGACTTGGGCTTACCAGTGGCCTGGAACGGACTCGACTCTCTGTGAACAGGGCTATGGTGTTATGGGGCGCCCTCTGGAGGCATCTCTGAGTAGTGTTCAGAGACAGTAGATCGTGGGGTTTTTCAAAGTCTTTTCGGATTCTGGATCAGAGAATTCTTTAATGAAGGCCTGTCGCAGCGGCTGGTAGTCTCTAAGAGTGTTTCAACTCTGTGGGAAAAATGTCAAGTTAGGCTTTGAGATCGTGTCTCTGTTGAGTAAGTTCATGGATTTCAGCTCGGCCCGTGTGTAAGTGGTTTCAAAAGCCTTGGCTTTAGTGTCTCTTTCTTTGGGTTCAGTCTCTGCTGAACGAGCTTGTGGCTGGTAGCACGGGCCTCTTGCTAGTTTTTTTCCTTTTTCAGGCCGTGGCTTTCGAGTCTCTTTAAGTTCGGCCTCTGCTCTTTGCAAAGGGGCTTCACTTTTGTCGGAGTTTCTCGTTGAGTTCCTCTCTGGTTCTTTTCTCTGACTGTTCTCTGCAGTCTGTGTGTTGAAGATCAGACAGGGCAGGTTGAAGTCTTTTCACTTCCTTCTGTAGCTCGGGGTCGTTGTCATCCTCGGCTTGCATCCTTAGCGTTGCAACTTCGTGCTCCAGGGCTATGCGGCTCCTTTCATGGAGACGTGCTGGTGCGATGAGCTGGCAAGCGAGGTTTTGGACGTGTCTGGCCGGTCTTTGTCGTGGGAGCTTTGGCTTGGTTTGTGCGCCATCAGCTTGTCCACGTCGCTCTTGGCTTTGGAGCTCTGAGTCACTGGCGACCTTGGGCAGGAATGGAGGTGTCATGAATCTCAGCCATGTGTCCAGGTTGTCCCAGCGGTTGTGGGACTGTAGGACCGGACATCCTGGTTTCAACTGTGGGCGAGAGGAACACAACACACACAGAGAGACCAAGCAAGTTTGTTCTACGTTTAAAGCTATAATACGGGCTATGCCGCGTATGAAAATTTTGGTTAACTGATGCAGACAGTTAAATCATAAGGTGGGACAATTTGGTTAGGTCAGCATGGGCCTGAATGAAATTTTAACAGGGCGGTAGCTTAGGGGTCACCTGTTGATGCTAGCGGCTTGTTGTCTAATTATTATTCAGCGTTCCTTGTTGTCTCAGATAGGTTCTGTCTTCTAGGTGAACTGAAAAGAACAGAGCACGACAGAAAAGAGCAGTGGCAAGATAGCAGAGTTTGAAGTAACATGCAACCATCCAAGATGGGAAGGTCTGTAATGAAATGGCGTTAAGAGTACACAGGAAGTGTTACAGGGGAAGAGGAGGCCTAAGCCTGCGGTTTGTGGCTCGGAGAGGAGGAGGGAGCCAAACACTTCAATAACCGGGGGAATCTCTAGATTCTGTAGCAAATATTAAGTGGATGGGTTTAATACCTTTGTCTAGTTTGCCTGGGGTGGAATGAGGTCATTTGGGTTGGAGTCAGCATCGTGGTTGGTCTTTCTGTCGTCCCCAAACGCTTGACAGCAGTGTCCCGGGCCTTTCGTGTATCTGTACCGATGTGCTCCCTCTCACGCAACCTGACTTTGAATCACAACCGGCAGTGCCAAATTGGTGATGTTGTGTTGCGGGCCGCACTAACGGAGAGATACAGGAAAGTCCGAGACTCGCGCTCAGTCAGTGCTGGTGACGCAGGTCAGATGAACCAGCGTGCTGGACTCCAAGCAGAGATGACTGTCAAATCACCACAGCTCTTTAGTGGTTTCTACCTATAAATACAGAACAGTGTGAAGCTTAACAGTGAATGAAAGCTTTCTTGTTTAAACTGAATTGAGTAATTATGTATGTAGAAAATAGAAGCAAAGGTTTTCCTAAATAATGGTAAAAAGGAAATTATGAAAATGATGTCAATTATCAAAATAACTTAACCCAAAAAAAAAAAAAATCCTAAAAAAAAAAAAAAAAATTTTATTAAATTCCTTTTATTATTATTACTTTTACTATTAATAAAAATTAATAATTAAAAGTAATAAAGTAGGATGGACCCCGGGAGAAGACAGGCAGTAGTGGCGCGTTTGGGCCACAAAGGGGTTTGGGTCACTTCCTCCTAGTGGTCAACCTGGCTGACCGAGAACTTGATTTGAATTGCATTCAAACTGGTTTAAATACACTTTAAATCGAGCGTATGCATAGATGTTAAGTACATTCTAGAATTGTTGTCATAACATATCAAATCAAAATTATTAAAAATAATTTGAGACCGGAAATATAGAAGTAAAGCCATAAAACTCTTCCCCACAGGGAAGGAGACTTAATTCACATTAATCTTGAAATTTGTTTGTTTCAAATCAAATTTGAATAAGTGTAGGAAATTTAAGGTTGGCATTATGTATGATGAGGATAATATCCAACATAAAATCAACTGAGAGAACGCCACTTCAAAGCAGAAAGAGTAGAAATAAAAGATGAGCTGACTTAGCAGGGGAGGGCCACAAGGGGCCACACTACTAAGTGTTCATCAGGGACTGTTAATACTTACTTTTGATTTTTTTTTTTTTTTAATTCAAATGTGGTTTGAACTAAATTCAAAATAAGTGTACACAGTCAGGAGTGAAAAATCATGTTAGTAACACTGGAACTTGCACATGCATTGAAAGTTGGAAACACAATTTCAGGAATTCACTGGAAAAATCTGAAATTGTGATGAGAGAAAATGTTTAGGAAAGAATGACCTTGTTACTAGTGTCCACACGATGGCGACATTTCGCTCATGCAGGATGAAGTCAGGGGGCGGTGCGAGAACTGTCAAGCACTTAGGCCTAAGGGTTGCCCTCTAGTGTTTGTCAGCGGAACAACAACCGGCCTGCTTCCATGTGTGATTCAAATTTGAGCGTGCAGACGCTTTGCTTTCTGTAGCGATCACACTTATCAAAACTAAATCTCAGCGGATTGTTTGATGCTATGTTTTAACAAACACGACTTGCAGAAATTTTTTTCTGCGCTATGTAGGAGAAAACAGGAATTATACGTCTGTCGGTTGGATCCAAATACATTTATCAAATAGCATTTAACCCTCAGAGACCTAAGGGTATTTTTACAATAAATTTTCCGTCTGGTGTTATTAACTAAAAAAGCTTGTAAAACATCAACCCTTTTGTGCACAGACAATTGACACACCTCTTTCTTTTCAGGACAAATTGAACTTTCAGCATATTTGTGTTACATTGATGTCACCTGAATGTAAAATAAGTTATGGGACCATAAAGACAAATGAAAAAATAAATCGGAAATTGAATCACTCAAATATTTATGGAAATCACACACAAATAAATAAAAGCTAAGCAAATTTCCTCTGGAAAACAGTTTGTTCATGTCTTTGGAGTCCTGGAGCACAGGAATAAACATTATAACTTGTACAGAACCAAAACTATTTACATTTTTCCAAAAGAAGTCCAGGCGTTTTCATGAAATTCACTGGTGCCAAGCCTCAAAACAGTTCCTATCAGCAATCACAAAGAGGGCCACATCACAGGCTTTACATTTATATTTTATTTATTATTTTATTTATTCTATACTTTTTATACTTTTATACTACATTTATACTTCTATAATACTTTTTTACAGTAAATAAATAAATGGCACTTCAGCTGGGTCTATCCTGGTAATCTAGTTCCTCATCTGTCAAAAACCTCTGTTCTCCTGAAAATCCATTATTCAGTGCTCGATTTAGATCTATTTCTCTGTGATTCTCTGTGAAACCTGCGTGTCTCTCTCTCTCTCTCTCCACCATGCTCTCCACCTGGTTCGTGCGTGCGTCAGTCTATGGTGCGTCATGACAAAGACGCACCCAATGTTTACGACGGATCAGCCTGTAATTGGTCAAAAACCATCACGTGGATATCCAAAATGGCAGCTAGCATCGAGCTAGCGGCAAATATGACGGAATATTTACAAATTATGGACTTCAAGTGTATCAAAGTTGGATATAAACGTTTGGATTTATTGCTGAAAAACTCCTAAAGTATGCACAAGTTCCAGGCTGGATAGAAAACCTTCTGTAAAGGCTAGAAAGACACCAAAGACACCCCCGTGATGGCTAGCTCGTTAGCTTTCTGCTGGAAAAAAACAGTAAGAAAATCGATAAAACTGTCAGCGAGTTATATCATAATTTCTCGGAGCTGATTTTTGGCGTCGTCGACGATGCCGTCGGGCTCAGAGGGTTAATGATTAAAATGTTTTGGAGGTTTTGGATTTTTTTTTTTTTTTGGTGCTATATTTCACTAAACAGCGTGGCAAGATTTTTTCCTACACACACACATAGGGTTCACAGGAATTAGGCATCTGTTTTTCGCTTCCCACAAATAATTAGCACTATGATTCATACGTGTTCGCTTATAAATTTCAAACCTCGGCGGGTTTTTCTTTTTTCGACACGTGTGCACGGAAGGATTTCTTCGCTTCCCCACATTAATATAGATAACAGGAATTATACGTCTGTCATTCGAATCCAAATAACATTTATCAAATAGCATTTTTTTTTTTTGATTAAAATGTTTTAAGGTTTTGGATTTTTTCTGTGCTATATTCTAACAAACACGTCTGGCAGGGCTTCTGCGCTGCGCATAAATAAAACAGGAATTATTCGTCTGTTTTTTCGACTCCCATAACATATTATCAAATAGCACTTATGATTAAATATGCTTTAGGTTTTACAATTGAGTAGCTAAGTCAACGTTTAACCAGGAGATATATCGTTAATCTAACGACTATAATTATCAGGCCTTTTAGGTTGAATACAGGAGCATCGCTGAATCCAGGTCCTCTCTCACTCTGTTCAAAAGATTCTCGTTTTGAAACAGGCTGATCAAAAGAAAAATATATTAACATGTAAACGTCTTTACAGAGGTAATATCTCTTTTGTTACGAACTACAGTTTACATTCAATACTTTAACCGTGAATATCAGTATTACGAACTGCAATTCATTTTAGCAATTACAACGACTAAAACGTTTAGGCGAATTTAGCAGTTTGTAATGTGCTCCGCTGAAATGGACTGGCTTTGTGCCTTCTCAGTCAGCTGGTGAGTTCGCATTGCGTTCACTCACCCGAGGTGCACGTACAATATTAAATCACATTATAGACAGATTGAAAACTGATCTCTTTTGCTCAAAAACAAGTTTAAAGTGTGCCTAGCATATTTCTCCACCATTCTGTAAAGTCTTTTGGGCGGGTCTAATCCTTGGGGAATTTGCATATCATAATTAATAATTGGTAATTAATAATTATTCATACATGTTTGGATTAGATCAGTCTTACATGTCAATAAATCTCCCTCTAAGGGAGAATCTGTCATTTTACCTGTATGCATACATGTGAAATCCTTTCATTTTAACGACAAGTTGATTGCAGTTAATTACACAGACCACGTCTTACAAAGCAGGCAAAATTAATTTAGCTCAATTGTCAGAATAATATTGTGGGGTTTCCCCAATATCATCTTACTTTATAGGATTGCAGGAAACGCAATTCTCTGGCCAGAAGAATTGGGCTTCCTGCCCCATAACGAGTACTCTTTAAAATATTAATTATTTAAATAATTAATTAATTCGTAAAGCTTGTAGCATAAAGATCTTTTGGCACTTAAGTAACTTGAGAATGAGCAAAGAGAATGAATCCATCAGTCAATATAGTGTATTTAATAAGGCATGACTACTTATATATTTACTACGTTCACACGGGATATATATGTATTTACAAACACATAGAAGTACACAAAACAATAAGACACCAATGAACGAGAAATGCGTAAAGTTTGGGCAATGGATAACTTACACGCGAAAGCGTGTAAGAGAGGGAGAGAGAGAGAGAGAGGGTGAGAGTTTAGAGATTTGCATGGTTGCAGTGAGATTAGGAAGAGAGATGATCTTTCTAAATAAGTTAGCAAATTCACATAGACAAACGGAACTTTGAGAGACAACAAGACTTCAACAAATCTTAAAAACGTGATCAAACACGGATACTTGCAGAGGTTTGGTACTCTTTGCATGGCTTGTGAAGAAGCGTGTGTGTGTGTCTCGCAGCCCGGCGCGTCACGTGCGCGCGCCTCTGCTTCAGAGAGAGCGCGTGTTCGTTTGAATCTCCCTTAGCTGGCTTTGCTGAAGAGATATGTCACGCGGTGTTCTTTTCACTTCGTGGAAATAAACAGCGTCGAATATGAAAACAAAACTAACTTTAAAGAAAAGAAATAAAGATCCCAAAGGGGAAATCACGCGGAGTTACGTCATGGCTGGTGAAGAAACGCTTGTGCGTCTCTGGGTCCGGCGCGTCTCGTGGTTACGGCGCTTGCTTCTCCTGTGCAGGGATTTCGACGATTGGAATTAAACACGGGGGCTTATCTAGACTGAAAAAACACAAAACTAACTAGAAACAAAATAAAAGAACGGCGAAGAGCTCGCCGGAGGCGCGACGTTACATGATGACGACTAGGATCAGGAAGACAGAGAGTGTTTAAACTGGTGTTCAGTCCTTTTGAAGCCCTGACTTTTCCGCCTTCTTTTGGAAGAGGGTCCAATCAGGAGCTTTCTCTTTGGAGAAAGGCTCTGACAGTAAGTTTTGGTTCTTACTGTCCCAAAAAGCTGGTGCACATAGAATCATACATTTTACTGTAATTTCTTGTCTCTGATTAATTCAGCTGGACCCTGAGGATTAGAACAAGACCAAGAACGATGTATAACGCTTCTGGAAATAGCCAGTTATGTGTAAAGTGCCCAATGATAAAAATCATAGTTATTCCAATGTAACAATGACAACAAACAAACAGACACACATAAAACACATTGAATATATTTGTTTAAATGCCTTTAACCCTCAGAGACCTAAGGGTATTTTTACAATAATTTTTCCGTCTGGTGTTATTCACTAAAAAAGCTTGTAAAACATCAACCCTTTTGTGTACAGACAATTGACACACCTCTTTTTTTTCAGGACAAATTGAACTTTCAGCATATCTGTGTTACATTGATGTCACCTGAATGTAAAATAAGTTATGGGACCATAAAGACAGATGAAAAAAGAAATCGGAAATTGAATCACTCAAATATTTATTGAAATCACACACAAATAAATAAAAGCTAAGCAAATTTCCTCTGGAAAACAGTTTGTTCATGTCTTTGGAGTCCTGGAGCACAGGAATAAACATTATAACTTGTACAGAACCAAAACTATTTACATTTTTCCAAAAGAAGTCCAGGCGTTTTCATGAAATTCACTGGTGCCAAGCCTCAAAACAGTTCCTATCAGCAATCACAAAGAGGGCCACATCACAGGCTTTGCATTTATATTTTATTTATTTTATTTATTATTTTATTTATTCTATTCTTTTTATACTTTTATACTACATTTATACTTCTATAATACTTTTTTACAGTAAATAAATAAATGGCACTTCAGCTGGGTCTATCCTGGTAATCTAGTTCCTCATCTGTCAAAAAGCTCTGTTCTCCTGAAAATCCATAATTCTGCGCTCGATTTAGATCCATTTCTCTGTGATTCTCTGTGAAACCTGCGTCTCCGTGCTACTCTCTCTCCCTCCCTCCCTTGGAGAGAGCGCAATGACCCAGTGACGCACCCAATGTTTACGACGGATCAGCCTGTAATTGGTCAAAAACCATCACGTGGATATCCAAAATGGCAGCTAGCATCGAGCTAGCGGCAAATATGACGGAATATTTATAAGTTATGGACTTCAAGTGTATCAAAGTTGGATATAAACGTTTGGATTTATGGCTGAAAAACTCCGAAAGGATGCACAAGTTCCAGGCTGGATAGAAAACCTTCTGTAAAGGCTAGAAAGACACCAAAGACACCCCCGTGATGGCTAGCTCGTTAGCTTTCTGCTGGAAAAAACGGTAAGAAAATCGATAAATCTGTTGTCGAGTTATATCATAATTTCTCGGAGCTGATTTGTGGCGTCGTCGACGATGCCGTCGGGCTCAGAGGGTTAAACAAAGAGAAGGTTCATTTCTCTTTAGAATCCCCTTTCCGTTGGCATTCCGATCAGCCATCAACTTGTCTTGTAAGTTAACACCACGCTATGTCCGTAGTGGATCTTACTTGTGGGGGATGAGTGTGTGTCTGTGTGTGTGGGTGTGGAATGTACATTCCAGGCCTCCAGTCTCTCTGAAGCCTTTTTGGGATTTTAGTTATTCAGGATATATTTAATTATTCAGATTCACCCTAAATACGCTACAGCTGCCTTCGGAGGAGGCAGACCCAGACCTGGCTTTTCTCTGTCCCGTCCGCGCTCTGCGCCTGTACGTGGACAGAACGTCTCCAAGCAGAGGATGGCGCACTGGATAGTGGATACCATCGCCTTGGCGTACTAAGCCCAAGGCGTGCCTTGCCCGCCTGGGTTGAGAGCCCACTTCCCTAGGAGTGTCGCTTCTTCTTGGGCGCTGGCACACGACGCCTCGCTGACAGATATCTGTAGAGCTGCGGGCTGGGCGACACCTAACACGTTCGCTAGGTTTTATAGCCTACGTGTTGAGCCGGTTTCTTCCTGTGTGCTTGCTTCAACCAGCCGGTAACACCGAAGTTCCCGCTTAGTGTCGGCTTGCTGCGCCACTCCCCTCCACATGGAGCGGATACGTGCGCTTCTTGCTCCAGTCGAGTTCCCCACTTAGGCGAACCCTGTAGAGTTCCTCCGCACCCATTCGCTCCGCTCCGCAACGTCCGATGCCAGGCCTAGTGACGCGTTTCACGCACGCCAACGTTCATTGGCTTGTTCTGTAGGCACTCGAAGTTGATAGGGCTCCCTGAAGTGATCCCCTAACGTCGTCACGTCGACGTCACGTCTCCCGTTCCCTCCTTCGGGGAACGAGGGTTACATCAGTAACCGAGACGTTTTCGCACATGTGAAATACATTTGTTTTTTCTGTAAGGGTGAGCCAACTAATAACAATAGGTAGGTATTGGGAAGGTCTAAACAGACTAAACATTCAATTCAATTCAATTCAAGTTTATTTGTATAGCGCTTTTCACAATACACATTGTCTCAAAGCAGCTTTACAGAAAGTGCATTTCAGAAATGGACAAAGAAAAATACAGTTAGTTAATCATGTATAAATTTAGGCATAACATATCGCCGGTGTTTAGTCGTCTTTTCACAGGCGTCGAGTCGTCTCTCCACAGGCGTTTAGTCGTCTCATGACAGGTGTTGGGGCATCTGAAGTCTTCGGGAGAGGCTGGATACAAACTTGGAGCTGACGAACGCTATTTACCTCGGGACTAGCGTCCCGAGATAACAGCAGAAAGACAGATGGGAAATAATTAGCATAGCTGATGTTCATAATATTAATGCATTCGAACTGATTCAGAAGTAGTATAAAAGGTAAGCATTAAGTGAATGCTTGGTTAAAGAGATGCGTCTTTAATCTAGTTTTAAACTGGGACAGCGAGTCTGAGTCTCGAACAATATCAGGAAGGCTATTCCAGAGTTATTCCAGAGGAGATAAATGTGAGAACGCCCTCCCTCCTTTAAAAGACTTAGATATCCTAGGAATGACCAGAAGCCTCGAATTTTGTGATCTTAAAGAGCGCGATGGATTGTATGGCGATAGAAGGTCTTTTAAATACACAGGAGCTAAACCATTTAGAGCTTTATAAGTCAGTAGTAATACTTTGTAATTGATACGGAACTTAATAGGTAACCAGTGTAGAGATGATAAAATTGGTGTTATATGATCATATTTTCTTGATCTAGTAAGAACTCTAGCGGCTGCATTTTGGACTAACTGTAGCTTGTTTATTGAGGATGCAGGACAACCAGCTAATAAAGCATTACAGTAATCTAGTCTCGAGGTCATGAATGCATGAACGTCTCGGGTTACGACTGTAACCCTTGTTCCCCGAGAAGGGGAACGAGACTGCGTCATCGTTATGACACTTTGGGGAATGCCCCCAGCGTAGCGCATCTGAAGAATGAATGAAATCTGTCCAATCCTGATTGGTGCTGCGTCACGACGTAGTAGATGACGGCATACCCGGAAGATACAAAGGGACGCCGGCAACAACACATATCAGCTCCTTTGCGATGAAGCAAGCGCTCTGCCCGTGATAGGTGTGGCGACGAGACGCAGTCTCGTTCCCCTTCTCGGGGAACAAGGGTTACAGTCGTAACCCGAGACGTTCCCCATCGAGGGGAACTCAACTGCGTCATCGTTATGACACTTTGGGGAACGAAATACCCACTATGCCACACCGTAATCACGACCGCCCTAGTGTGAAGCTGGAAGACCAGGCACACTTAGGAGGCGAGCACTCTGGCGCCAGGCGTCACGGGGAGTTGCAGACTGTAAAAACGGATGAAGGTGTGCGGGGTGGCCCACCCGGCCGCCTCGCAGATCTCCTGAAGCGAGACGCCAGAAAGGAGGGCCACCGAGGAGGCCATGCTCCTGGTGGAAAGTGCCCTTACGGCCATAGGTGAAGGCAAATTGCACACCTGATAAGCCGTGGCTATAGCCTGGACAATCCAATTGCTGATTGTCTGTTTAGATGCAGGCAGCCCTTTCTTGGGTGAACCAAAGCACACCAACAACTGGTCCGACTTCCTCCACTGAGAGGACTTCTCCAAGTAAACCCCTAGGGCTCTGACTGGGCAGAGCAGGTGAAGTCTCCCCTCTTCCGCCGTCCCATGAGGTGGAGGATGGAAGGCCTGAAGAACCACAGACCGTGCCGCACTAGACGGCACCTTGGGCACATAGCCCGGTCTAGGATGCAAGATGGCCTTGACTCCGCCAGGGGCAAACTCCAGGCAAGTTGGCGATATAGCCAAGGCCTGGAGATCCCCCACTCTCCTCAGAGAAGTGATGGCAAGGAGAAAAGCCACCTTGAAGGTCAGGTTCTTTGCCTCAGCCGACTCCAGTGGTTCAAAGGGGGCCTCAGCCAACCCTTCAAGAACCACCGCCAGGTCCCAAGTTGGAACTCTGGAGTGAGCCGCAGGCCTAATCCTCCGAGCCCCACGGAGGAAACGTACAACCATAAGGTGTTTTCCCAAAGGCCCGGCACATATAGGTGAGTGGAAAGCCGCAATGGCAGCCACATACACCTTAAGTGTGGATGGGGAAAGACCGGCGGAGAAACGATCTTGGAGGAACTCCAGCACTGAAGCCACTGGGCAGTTAACTGGGTCCACCTCACGCTCTCTTCACCAAGTGGAAAACACATTCCACTTCAGGCTGTACAGTCTCCTGGTGGAAGGAGCCCTGGAGCTGAGTAGGGTCTCGACAACACCTGCTGACAGGCCAGCCTCTAAGAACTGAGCCCCCTCAGGGGCCAGACCCAGAGGTTCCACAGCTCCGGCCGGGGGTGAAATATTGTGCCCCCTGCCTGAGACAGCAGATCCCTCCTCAGAGGGACCTGCCACGGGAGGCCGTCTAGCAGTGTTACAATGTCCGAGAACCATATCCGGGCCGGCCAGTGGGGTGCTACTAAAAGTAGGCTGATCCCCTCCCGACGGACCCGCTCCAAGACTCCCGGGAGCAGAGCGATCGGGGGAAATGCGTACAGCCGCAGCCTCGGCCACGTCTGCGTCATAGCATCCAGCCCCAACTGAGCTGGATACCTGAGAGAGAACCACAGTGGACAGTGGGACGTCTCCTGAGACGCGAACAGATCCACTTCCACTGGGCCGAATCTCACGCACATGGCCTCCACCACCTCGGGGTGAAGTCGCCACTCCCCGGGCCTCAGCCCCTGCCTCGACAGGACGTCTGCCCCTTGATTTTGAACCCCGGGAACATACATCGCTCTGAGAGACGACAGTTTCCCCTGGGACCACAGAAGGATCTGGTGTGCCAGTCTGCATAGAGGGCGCGACCTCAGACCCCCCTGGTGATTCAGATACGCGACTACCGACATATTGTCCGAGCGTATCAGGACATGGTGGCCACGGAGGTCCGGGAAAAAACTCCTCAGAGCTTTGTAGACCGCCAGCATTTCCAGGCAATTGATGTGCCAGGGAGAATGCTGGGTCTCCCACAGACCTCTCGCAAAGCGGCCGTCCATGACCGCGCCCCAAACAGTGAGGGAGGCATCTGTTGAAACGGTCTTCCGGCAACATGATGCTCCCAGCACCGGTCCCTGGGACAGGAACCAAGGTTTCCTCCATATGACGAGAGAACGAAGGCATCTGCGCGTTACCCTGATCATACGGAACGGATTTCCCCTCGGGGAAAACCCCTTGGCTCTCAACCACCACTGTAGGGGTCTCATGTGTAGCAGGCCAAAAGGTATGACACTGGACGCTGCTGCCATGAGCCCCAGCAGTCTCTGAAACTGCTTCACAGTGAGGTTGTGGCCTAGCTTTGCTCTGGAGACCATCGCCCGAATGGACTCCACGCGTGCGGGAGACATTTGTGCCCGCATCGTCGTGGAGTCCCATATAACCCCCAGGAATGTAGTCCTCTGGGAGGGCGTCAACACACTCTTCTTTGTGTTGAGTCTCAGCCCCAGGCCCGAATGGAAGAACCCGATATTGGTAAGCTTCGCCCCCGAAAGCAAACCTCAGGAACCTCCTGTGAGATGGAAGGATGGAGACGTAAAAATAGGCGTCTTTTAGATCTATCATGACAAACCAATCCTCGGATTGGTTTTGACTCACGATAATACAAATAGTGAGCATCTTGAACCTGAACCTCCTCAGAGACCGGTTCAGATGTCAAAGATCTAAAAAAGGACGCAGCCCTCCATCCTTCTTGGGAACTATGAAGTACCGGCTGTAGAACCCGGACTCCCTGACTGGTGGGGGAACATGCTCTATGGCCCCTTTTCCCAGCAGCGAGTGAACTTCCTGTTCCAACACCAGACTCTGCTCTGGGTGAACTGAAGTCCAGACCACCCCGTTGATACTTACCTTGGTGGGCGGACCTGGAACTGCAGTCTGTACCCGATTTCTACAGTGCGCAGGACCCATGGAGAAATATTCGCGAGGTTTTGCCATGCCTCTGCAAAATCCGCCAAGGGAACCAGCCCTTCCGGGCTGGTGTCCTGTGTTTTGTGCGAGTCCTTGACGGCACCCTGAAGCGGAGGACCGGCAGGGGAAGACCGACAACGAGTCACAGTGTGCGAACCTGAACACTGACTGACTGCAAGCCTTTGGGGCAGACAGACCAGTGTGTGCTCGCTGGAAGCTAGCGTGTCCCGAAACGTCAGAGACGGCGGGATACTGACGCCAGCTTCCCGAGGGCCCAGCGAGAGATGGGACCGCAATCGCTGTCTCTCGGGGGCGGGCCCTTGGAGGTCTTGTAAAGTTAGGACCTCTTTCCCTTAGCCTTCCTGGACTGAAGGACGGTCCTCAGATCCGTCTTCTCAGGAGGCTCTGGGTAAGAGCACCGCCTAAAGTCCCAAGCTCAGTCAGTTTTTTTTTTTTTTGAGGGGGACCTCAAAGCGATACTCTCCTTCAGATGGTAGGCTGAATTAATATTTAATTACTTTAACTCCTAGGAATTAAATGCAGCCATAACACTGGATAAGTGAAACACGGTCGTAATGGTAGGCTGTAGGAAATAAATGCAGCCATAACACCAGAATACTGTTTTATATTTAATAATACGATCTCATAACCTACACGCTGCCTCGGCAAGCGCGAGATTCGAGCCGTTATAATTTGGCTTTCATCCCTCGAGAAGAAAGTCAACAGGCGCGAGACTGAAACAACTGACAGCGCACGCCTTTTTTTTTTTTATGTTGTACGCGTCAGGATATTTCTCAATGAACACAGCCAGCACCCTCAGGGGCTGACTGTGAATTCCTCGCACCTAAACAGTATTATTTATCAGATCGCGTGTGTCCCTTTTATTGTAGACTCGTAACGCGCTGCCTTAACAAACGCGAGATCCAAGTAGTACAAAATAATTGGCTTTCATCTCTCGAGAAGAAAGTCAACAGGCGCGAGGCTGAGACACCCGAAACGCACGTGTGCGGCGAGTTTTTTTTTTTTCAATGAACACAGCAAGCACCCTCAGGAGCTGACTGTTCATGCCTCGTACTCACACAGCAAACTGCAAAGTAGACTCGTAACCTACATGCTGCCTCGGCAAACACGAGATCTGAGCTACTGGATTCTGTATTGCAACTGCAAGGCAACATTAAACCTACGCGCTGCCTCGGCAGACGCGAGATCCCAGCCACAGAATCTTACTGGAAAGTACACTCGCAATCTAAGCGCTGCCTCGGCAAACGCGAGATCCGAGCTAGATTCTGTATTGCAACTGCAAGGCAAACATTAAACCTACGCGCTGCCTCGGCAGACGCGAGATCCCAGCCACAGAATCTTACTGCAAATTGTGTGTGTGTGTGTGTGTGTGTGTGTGTGTGTGTGTGTGTGTGTGTGTGTGTGTGTGTGCGCTTCGTGCAGATTCTCCTCCGCGATGCTGAGCACGTCCAATTCCTCGGAATCAGACGGCTGCAACACCGGGTCTACATCCCGAACGGGAGAAGCCGCGGGGCGGGCTCCCGAACGGGGGATAGGGGCATCTGCAGCTTTCAGATGAAGATCGGGAAAGTGCCTCGGCAGTCCCGATCTCCTCTGAGAGCTCTATCTGCGAGCCCCACGATCTAAGCCGCCGCATTGCCTCAGCAGATGCGGGACCTGATCCGCGGGGAGCGCGCATCTGACCATCATTACTAAATAAGGCCAGGCGGGAACGCAGCACTCTTATAGTAAGAGATTCACACATCTCGTGTGTGTCCCCCGCCGTGATAAAACGAAGGCATGGGAACACACACTTCTAATTTGCAAAATAGAGAGACAATTACAACACCAAAAAAGACAAACTGGTTCAGACAACACAGAGCGCTTGCTGAATAGCAAAAAGCTGATATGTGTTGTTGCCGGCGTCCCTTTGTATCTTCCGGGTATGCCGTCATCTACTACGTCGTGACGCAGCACCAATCAGGATTGGACAGATTTCATTCATTCTTCAGATGCGCTACGCTGGGGGCATTCCCCAAAGTGTCATAACGATGACGCAGTTGAGTTCCCCTCGATGGGGAACTAACTTTTCTGCATCTGAAACAGATAGCATGTTACGTAGCTTAGCAATGTTTCTAAGGTGGAAAAAGGCTGTTCTTGTAACATATGAAATATGATTTTCGAAAGTCAAGTTGCGGTCTAGCATAACACCCAGGTCTTTTACTGTAGTGGATAGAGTAACAGGACATCCTTCTAAATTAAAGTTGTATTGTAAGGGATTTTGTGGGTAGTTTTTTAGACCAATAAGTAATACCTCCGTTTTATCTGAATTTAATAGCAGAAAATTACACGTCATCCAGCATTTTATATCTTTTAGACACTCTGTCAAGTTAGATAAGTTAGTGTTTTCATCTGGTCGTGATGAGATATATAATTGAGTGTCATCAGCATAACAGTGAAAATTAATTCCATGTTTTCTTATAATATTACCAAGTGGCAGCATATATATTGAGAATAGCAGAGGGCCTAGGACAGATCCTTGCGGCACTCCACAGTCTACTGATGTTATCTTTGATTTTTCCCCATTTAAACAGACGAAATGGTAACGGTCTGATAAGTACGATCTAAACCAGCTTAATGCCTGTCCCTGAACACCAGTGTAGTTTTGTAGTCGATCTAAGAGTATTTTATGATCTATAGTGTCGAACGCAGCACTAAGATCAAGTAGAACTAGTATTGAGATACAGCCTTGGTCAGAGGCTAAGAGTAAATCATTTGTAATTTTAACTAGCGCAGTTTCTGTGCTATGATGCGGTCTGAATCCCGACTGAAATTTTTCATAGATATTATTTTCTTGCAAGAAAGAGCACAATTGAGCGGACACAATTTTTTCTAGTATTTTAGACATACATGGAAGATTTGAGATGGGTCTGTAATTTGCTAGGTTATTTGGATCTAATTGCGGTTTCTTAATGAGAGGTTTTATTACTGCCAGCTTGAATATTTTTGGAACGTGACCTAAAAATAAAGACGAGTTAATAATATTGAGAAGAGGCTCTTCCACTACAGGTAACACTTCTTTAAGTAGTTTAGTGGGTATTGGATCTAATAAACATGTTGTTGGTTTAGATGCAATGATAAGTTTATTAAGTTCTTCCTGTCCTATAGTTGTAAAGCGGTTTAGTTGTTCTAGAGGGGCCATAATTGAGGCTGAATCATAAGACACCATAGAGGATTGTACATTTACAATAGTGTTTCGGATGCTTTCTATTTTCTCATTGAAGTAATTCATAAAATCATTACTACTATATTGTAACGGAATATTTTGCTCTGGAGATGTCTGATTATTTGTTAGTCTTGCCACGGTGTTAAATAAAAACCTTGGATTATTTTGGTTATTTTTAATTAGTTTGCGGATATGCTCAGCCCTGGCTGATTTTAGAGCCCTTTTATAACGTGACATACTGTCTTTCCATGCGATTCTGAAGACCTCTAAATTAGTTTGTTTCCATTTACGCTCTAAGTTACGAGTTTCTCTCTTTATAGCATGCGTAGCACTGTTGTACCATGGTGTTTTAGTTTTCTCTCTAACCTTTTTTAATCTAATTGGTGCAACAATATCTAGTGTACTAGAGAAAATGTTGCTCATACTGCTAGTCATTTCCTCTAGTTCATCTGTTTGTTTGGGTTTACTGAGCAGCTGAGATAGATCAGGTAAGCTATTTGAGAATCTATCTATAGTGGTTGGAAGGATTGTTCTGCCTGGTCTATAACGTGGTGCAACATGACAAATTTCAGCAGTGCGTATTATGCAAGTTACCATGTAATGATCAGTGAGATCGTCACTTTGCGGTATAATATCTATATCGGTTGGATCGGTTCCATATGATATAATTAAATCTAGTGTATGATTTAGACGATAAATGGGACCACTGACGTTTTTCTTCACCCCAAAAGAGTTTAACCTGTTAAGCTTCACCCCCAATTTTGAAAAATCCCCAGAAATGGCATACCCAAACTGAAACAGATACAGTTCATGAACCATTTGTTCTAAAAGCACAAGTATGATCTCATTTGAAAGCTGACACCTGGCAGTTTATTGCAAATGTAGAATTAATTATTGTCATAATGAAAAATAAATGTTATAAATAGCTTCAAAGTTTTGTCAAGTTATTAGAAATTTATTTTTATGAAATATTTTCATGAAAATAAAATTGAAGTTGGCCCTGTAGCAATCTAGAAATGCACTGCAGCTAAAGCCACATGTCTGACCATGTTATATTTAAAATCTGAAGATGATATGTCTAAAACTCTTTATTTAGTTAAATGTTTTTCAAGATCATGTCAAACGACTTTATTTGATTAGACTCTAAAAAGCAAACTGATGTTTATTGTCGTCTTCTAAGCATCTATTCAGTCTATTTTCTCTATTGTGTTTTGGTCTAAACGATCTCCATTCAGTGTCAGTCTCCCCTGCACACATTCACACCTCTCCAGCCTCTGGTTATTGCTCTAAATATGCTTTCTTTTGTCTGCATTATAATTACTAACGACTGGCTATTCACACTGTTTCAACCCCTAATCTCTTTTAGGGAAAGTTCTCAAAGTTCTCACCTTACATTTGAAACTATATAAAATGACCTTCTTGAAAAAAGAAACATTTCAGCAAGCAGTCCTATTTAGAATATATTCATAAATATAACAGCTAGGTAGCAGGTGCACCAAGGGCTAGCTAGCATGTTAGCTTAGCACACCATCAATACACGACAATTTATGAGATTAAAACCATGTTTGTGCTCTAAAACTTACTTTATAGCACAAGTCGAGTGTTTTAAATAACCTTCTGTGCTCTGATTTGGCTTCAGATAAAAAAATCGGACAGAAAATATAGTATTTTATAGTATTCTTCACAATGATAAAGTCTATATCGATTAGCATTACATTATAAATATAATCTATTATTATGAAAATACCTGACATGGCTCGAAGAACACAGGTAAACCAAATATCATTGCAATCATGTTTATTGTCTTCAAAACATCTTTATCTGCGTGTTACAGCGATCTCTGTTAGTGTTTACGTCGTGATGGACTTCCTGAAATGTCACATGATATGATTCTTCTTCGTGTTCCATATTTGGAGTCCATATGTGCACAGGGCGCCCTCAGGCTGCCAGTATGTATTGAAAACACAGTACATCAGAGTCTCCAGCGCTCATAATGATTAAATCGACGCATTTGGGTAGATATTCAATAAATATGATTCCTGTATATATAAATCTGATGTAAACCTATGAGAATCTATCAATATTTCTCCAAATCTGTACACTTTTGAGCTAAAAGCCCTGATGGACGTTGTTTTGTCAAGCTCTGTCATGACGATCTCACTGGAGTTTTTTTCTGAATGGAAGCGGCTGACGCTCATAATTCATATCAAAGGTATCGACTCATTTTTTGATTACATAACTCCAGACACAAATTAAGACATAACTGTCACTATAAGATTCTCAGAATACAATAGTGGTCAAATACTAAACCTTCAGTCTTATATCTTTTTAATGATGTATAGTTTGTCAAGGTATTAACATTGAATCTGATAGTAACTTTGAACGATTTAAAAAAAAAAAAAAACGCTCAGAGCGCCCTCGCTCTGGCGAAGGTTAAGAGGTTAATAGATCTGTAAACGCAGCCCCTAACGCATCATTTGTATTATCTACGTGTATGTTAAAGTCGCCAATAATTATTGCTTTATCGACATTGACCAATAGGTCTGAGAGAAAGTCTGCAAAATCTTTTAGGAAATCAGCATATGGCCCTGGAGGTCTATATACGGTAGCCAAGGCTAGAGATAATAAGGATTTCTTTCTTACATCTAAGAGCGTAACATTTAGCACAAGTACTTCAAACGAATTAAACCTATGACAAGTTTTCTGAGTAACATTAAGAATATCTCTATAGATTGTTGCAACACCGCCGCCACGACCGATCAGACGGGGCTCATGCTTATAACAGTATCCTGGTGGAGTAGACTCATTTAGACCGAAATAATCATTTGGTTTAAGCCAGGTTTCAGTAAGGCACAGAACATCGAAATTATTATCTGTGACCATTTCATTTACAATAACCGCCTTAGGTGTGAGCGATCTAATGTTTAGAAGACCTAGCTTTAGAAATTGTTTTTGTTCACTGATATTTAGATTTTCTGGTTTAATTACAATAATATTCTTGCTAGATCTTACAGTAGATTTGTTGTTTGGCTTCACTAAGCGAGGAATAGACACAGTTTCTATATAATGTTCTACATTGGTACTTATATCAATTAAGTTGGGACAGCAAAGACTATGATTTGGACTTTGACTTACTAGTCAGATGGTGTGTAGCGTCTTGGAGATGTTGTCCGACAGAACAGCCGCTCCGACTCTGCTGGGGTGCAGACCATCAGGACGGAAGAGCCTAGGTCGCTCCCAAAACAGATTCCAATTATTTACAAAGAGCAGTTTCTGTTCATTACACCATGACATTAACCATTCATTTAAAGCAAATAATCTACTGAACCTTTCTTGTCCAAGTCGGTAAGTGGGAAGCGGTCCAGACACGACGATCGTTGCTCTAGGCGATGTGCTGCGTACCGTCTCGATCAGGCTCCTGTAGTCCTTCTTCAGAACCTCCGTCTGCCGCAGCCTGATGTCATTCGTCCCCGCGTGCAGCACGACAGCTCCGACACGCTCGTCACCGTTCAGGAACTCGGGAACCTGCGCAGCGACATCAAGAACACGAGCACCAGGAAAGCAGTGAGTGCGAACCTTACCTTTACCCGAGGTAGCACGGACATGGCGGACCATGGAAGTGCCGATGATCACGGCGTCGTCGCGTTCCGACTCGCGAAGAGGGGAGAAGCGGTTCCGGGTGGAGATCTCGAAGACCGGGAGGGGCGGAGAGGTTCTTGCTCTGGTCCTGGCTCGTGTCGTGACCCAGAGTGCAGGAGTGATTGAAGGCAAAGATGATCGCGTCCTCCTGGGCAGAGAAACGCACGGAGTAGACGAAGTCGGAGTCAAAGTCACAAAGTTACTAACCACTGACTTGTGAGCATCGGCGCGTGATGTTTCAAGCGCTGATCGCCGATCTCGCAGCTCGGCTTGCTTCTCCAGCAGAACACGAATCTGCTTCTCCACCGACTCCAGCTCCAATCGTACCGAAATCAGCTCGAATGTGTCCTCACCTGCACTCAGAGGTAACGTTAGACACACATCCGATATGTTCGCTATTATAACAGATGAACAGTAAATTAGTAGTAACAGTAAACAGTAAAGCAATCCGATTGTTTTTTTTATAAGGAATAGTATCGAGGATAAGTTCACATGATATAAAAATAGAAAGTGCCTGTTTACAATTGAGTGGTAAAGAAGAAAATCAAGGATTAATGAATCAATTCGACGGAGCTCCAAACACAAACACAGACCGCACGCGCATGTGCTTATGCCCCGTTGATGCGGGCTCTAAGCACAATCAACGTGTGTCTGTACTTTCAGAGAAGCTTTCAGAGAAACGGTTGTAAGATGAGACAACGCTCGATAGGCGCGAGGCCACGCGTGAAATGCTAGCGGGCTAAAGGCTAGTAGCCGAGATTCGGAAAGTTGGATCTAAGTAGTGATATCAAAGCAATCCGATTGTTTTTTACAAGGAATATTATCGAGGATAAGTTCACACGATATAAAAATAGAAAGTGCCTGTTTATAATTGAGTGGTAAAGAAGAAAATCAAGGATTAATGAATCAATTCGACGGAGCTCCAAACACAAACATGAGATAACGTGTAGCCTACGTGTTCTTAGAATGAACACAAAACGACAAACTTTAATGTTTATGGAAACTCACCCCCAGGACCGGCGAATGCACTTCTGCCGCTCTAGGCGAAAAACAATTGTGCTGCCCCTCTATTTGCAACATATACCAGCAACAACACACAAAAACCAATATGCCATACATATAACGCGAAACCAGCAACAACACACAAAGACCAATATGTCATATACATATAACGCAAAACCAGCAACAACACACAAAGACCAATAAGCCATAGGCCTACATATAACGCAAATAGTGTGCAACGCACTTGTGCCCAAAATGTAAACAATATTAAAGTTTATGCAGGAGGCAAATGCCTGCTGGCATTTTTCTTTAAGCAGTCATGACAGGAATTTTCCAAATAATCATATTTCACCTCCTCAAATTACTGTTGCAAATCTCTTTACATCACTTTCTTATGTGCGTATACACACACAAATGAAATGTCCGCAAGCACATTATATCATCAGCAGGTTCAGGTTCAGCATCTTAAATAACGACTAAAGAGCAAATGAAGCTTAACTTACGTTTCAGAAACGCGCACGGCAGGCCTTCATCGCAGCAAAGGTCTTCACTGCATCCTCTATTTCGATTCTCTGTGCCAGTTCATGTTCTATGGAGATTGTTGCCAGTCCATTAACTCTGTTCAGTTCACAAAACTTTCCCCATTCAAAGCAATCGGGACGTCACATATGAAACAGCCAGCCACCGTTGTCAGCGAGCCGAGCCGCCGTATTCAAGCACCGAGGGCGCGCGCGCCCGATACCTCCGGTTCAGTTTCCCAAGCCCACAAAGTGCGGCGAAAACATTTTCGATGTAACTGCCACGGTTCAGCTCGTCTGCGAAAATCTTTGCGCCGTCCATCTTCATTGAATTTTGATATCAGATAGAGCAGGAGCAGAGCGCTGCATAATAAGTAGCCACGCTGTTGGGGGGCGGGGGAAAAGGCGCGGGCGGCTATTCAGTATGGAAATACACACAGACAATGACACGCCCCTACTGCATACTAGAATCTCTGAAAAACAAGCCGATTTCAACCTCAAAATGTACGCTTTTAAATATACCAATACTGGTATCTCAAACATGGAGAGGCTTCTTCATGATCTCAACTAACAGATTCTGCAAAAAAGTGGAAATCACCAATTTTGGAAAAAAAAGCTTCTTTCTCATTTTGCTCGCAAGTTGTGCTGCCGACTTGTGTCACTGGATTCCATGACGGGTCACATATGAGCAGAAACTGCGAACAAAAGCTTATTTGATGTCTATTTTAGAGTAAAAACATTATAATCTATCCAAAACTAGTCAACGAAATGTTACATATTACAGTGCATATCTGTGCGTTCATTCATTCATTAATTCATTCACACACACACACACACACACACACACACACACACACACACACACACACACACACACACACACACACACACACACACACACACACACACACACACACACAGACAAAGAGAGAGAGAAACATGATTCAAATTTAAACAGTATGCTATTTTTGCGTTTACAGACACTAACGTTATTCTATATCGCGATTAGAACAAAGCACAAGAATAAAACACTTACACACTTCTCAGCTGGATATGTTGCTCCTCCTCGAAGTAAAAATAAACCAGCACTTGTTCTGAGGTAGGTAATCCCAGGATTGTTCCTCATAGCCGCGCAAGACGACGGTACATTAATCTGACTAAAAAATATAGTGTTCACAGAGTTTATGTTGGCGTTTACGCGTCTCAATGTGTTGCTTCACATATAAGCGTTTGAATAGAGCACGCTCTATGTGGGCGTGTCACATTACCAGAATAATGAGATGCGAGGACGATAATTAGAACGGCTGACACGTCTCTCGTTTTATATAGATGACATAATCGGAGAATATTTATTTTAGTTTTGAATCAGATCATTTAAAAGTACAAACTCAAATGATTTTAAAGATATATTGCTCGTGGCTGGGTGAATAGTATTCGCTGAGTTTTGTTTAAGTTTAGAGACGTGCTCCAGAAAAAAAGTTCACCGTGACGGAGAGGCAGAACGCACACCCTGTTTATTTTCTTTATTTTACAAAAGCACAATAACTATTTCGATTGTATGTGGGCACATAAAAAAGTAGACATTTAACGGTTTATTTTCTCATAATTCTTAACTCTGTATGACCAGAAATGTTGGAGTAGTTTAAGTCTATTTTTCTGCTATGTGAAAAAAATCTGCCAAAACGCAGGGGCGCGTTTTTGGTCCCCAGAGGGTTAAACTCAAACTAATGAATTAAAAAAATATATATGTGTGTGTGTGTGTGTGTGTAGCCCCTTTCACACAGCACTTTGAACCCGGCAAATTGCCGGCAAATTGCCAGAGTGCCTTCTGTGTGAACGCAAACACGACCCGGGATTGATGCCGGGATCGATCCCGGGTTGGGGACCTAGTAACATTGCCGTGTTCAGACCCGGAACGCGCGCTGTGTGAACAAAAGCCAGAACCAATGCCGTAAGGGGTGTGTAATAGTGATGACGCATGTGCCATCGCGCGACGCTGTTGCTCTTAGAAGAAAGTTTGTGTTTGTCATCAACAAAGAAAGAACGAAAAAATGTCTGCAACCTGGAATGAAGCAGAGACAGGAGCTCCTCACTATCCGCGCTGAAGCTGCGATCGTTCGCCAGCTCTGTGGAAAGGTGCGCGCGTGCACATGTTTTCGACGCGTACGTTACACGTCTCATCCTGACGTCACGCGGCTTTCCGGGACATTAACGGGTTGTGTGTGAACGCACTCACAGATCCCGGCAAATCCCTGGCAGTGTGAATGAACCGAAATCAAACAATCCCGGGACAAATGCCGGGTTACATTATCCGTGTATTTTCCGGAATCTCTGTGTGAAAGGGGCTTGTGTGTGTGTGTGTGTGTGTGTGTGTGTGTGTGTGTGTGTGTGTGTGTGTGTGTGTGTGTGTGTGTGTGTGTGTGTGTGTGTGTGTGTGTGTGTGTGTGTGTGTACATTCATGCAAACACTGAAAAAAGTTAACAAACTTACTGGCAAAGCCTTTCCAAGGCACAAAACGTAAAGGAAACAGAGAAGGGACTTATTTGCCAACCGCATGGAAATAATCTAGAACAGTGCGGTTATTTCCTGGTTAACCTCTAACACAAGAGTCACATGAACTAAACCAACCACTAAGAAAACACTTTACCATCATCAATTTCTTTGTTGTAACACCAAACTGCCACAAGATGGTGCTTAGAAATAAAAAACAAATGTGTGCCAAGACACTGCTCTTACCCATGCAAGGCTGTATAGATGGGCAGAGAGTTCTTACCCAGAACTGAACCATACCGCAAATCCAAACTATATGCTAACTGTAAATCTAGTTGATAATAGCGGGCCTGACATAATTATCATTCCAGACATTCCAAACATGCCTGATCCCCAACTGCATGATATAAATGTAAAATCAAGTATAAATTAGCAATACAAGCTAATTTGTATGTCTTTTTTGTAGTTTTTTTTCTTTTTTTTAGGTCAAATCAAAAGACACACAAGAGACACAAAATGGGTTTTGCGTTAACAAACCATTTATTTGGTGTACTTTCAATTCTTAATTCTCAATTCTCAAAAAATATTCATCAGATGCAACAATATGATATATTAATTCCTCTCAAACTTTGGCTGGTAGGATCTCCTCACTGATTTAGTATCCCTGGGAAGTAACAGATAAGATATATTAGTAGACAAGACACTCAGACTTATTATCAGGTTTAATTTTACTAACAAGAACCACACACCATATAAATATGTTTATAGGCTGTACTGTGATGAGTGACAAAGTGCTTTTTAAAAGCTTACAGGGCTTTTCACAGTCACCCACTTCAACAGTCAAACAGGAAAAAGACTGTAGTTTACAATGAAGTTGTGATTGACTTATAGTTCCTATATTGATTCCATAATGTTTGCAGTTGTTTTTAATTAGTAGTAAATTAGTTGTTTGCTATGTAGCACGACTATTTCAACAATACAAAACTAAAAATATTTTTTTAAATAAAATTTAACATGTTATTATAGTAGATTGTCCTAGTTTTAGACCAGTGAGGTAAAAGGCAGTTTACAATTGAACATATTCTGGTCGCATTATATGTTCTTTCCATTCCATTCTTATTTCACCTAAATTTAAAAAATCTAAAATAAAAAATTATTGGTTGTTGGGAACAAACGTCTCGGTTACATATGTAACCCTAGTTCCCTGACTAGGGAACGAGGCGCTGCGTAAAACGCTGTGGGAACGCCCCTGCGTGAGTGCATCGTGAAGCACGTATGGAATCAGTCCAATGGAGAGACAGAACGTCATAGGCGGGTGACGTCATCGACCAGGAAACTATAAGGTACCCCCTTACCCCCTCGGGGAGTTATAACACGTATAACCTCAGAGGCGCAAATAAGCTAAGTAAACAAATGTAGCTTTAAATGAGTTTTTTATGCTGGTAACTTCATGAAACATACTCCGATCATTGAAAATGGCACATCCTTATTTACAGCAGACTGTCACGATTAAAAAGAGACCAAAGTCACCAATAATTCGTTGCTTAGATCTAAAGATATTCCTCATAGAGTTCCTCATAGGCCCTGCAAGACCCATAGGTACATAATATACTGATGTGACATTTTTCACTGTAACTTCATGAAACATACTCCGATGGTTAAAAAATTGACACCCTTATTTACAGCAGACTCTCACGATTAAAAAGAGACAAAAGTCACCATAATCCGTTGCTTAGATCTAAAGATATCACTCATAGAGTTCCTCACAAGCCCTACAAGACCCATAGGTACATAATATACTGATGTGACGTTTTCTACTGTAACTTCATGAAACATACTCAGATCGTTGCAAATGAGACATCCTTATTTACAGCAGACTCTTACGATTAAAAAGAGACCACAATCACCATAATTCGTCACTCAGATCTAAAGATATCACTCATAGCTTAGCTAATGTGTGTCTGTGGGGTTATGTGTTATAACTCTAAGTAAACAAGTGTAGCAATGACTGAACAAAAGGCTCCCTTTGTTCCAAGTGCTGTAACTTTGGATTACTTTATGCTATCATCATAAAATAACGATCCAGGTGCAGGCCCTACATAGGGGAACATCACAAAAAAAGAATTATTTTGCTCCCTTATTTCCTTCATGAGTTATTGCATGTCAAATAAGAAATATATGTAATATTATTAAAAAAATTAATAATATTTTTGTCTTATCAGCAGTTTCTCAGCATTGGATTGTCCAAATATAATAAAAAAATTATATATTCTAAAAATATAAAAAGTTTTCTAACAGATGATACCTACCTTATGACTCTCCTCTCTATAGCTTTGGAGTTATGAGTCTTTAAATGTGTGCATGTCACTCAGAAAACAAGAGTTTTATAAATGTCAATGACTGAACAAAAAGGCTCCCTTTGTTCCAAGTGCTGTAACTTTGGATTACTTTATGCTATCATCATAAAATAATGATCTAGGTGCAGGCCACACATAGGGGAACATTACCAAAAAAGAATTATTTTGCTACCGTATTTCCTTTCTAAGTTATTGCATTTCAAATAAGAAAGATATGTAAATTATTAAAAAATAATAATAATATTTTTGTCTTTTATCAGCAGTTTCTTACCGTTAGATTGTCCAAAAGTAATAAAAATTTATGTTTTCTAAAAATATAAAAAGTTTCCTAACAAATGATGTCTACCTGTTGACTCTCCTTGCCATAGTTTTGAAGTTATGAGTCTTTACTTTTTTGTGTGTCATTCAGACAAAAAATCCCCAAAATGCCTTCAGGGCTTAAGGGGTTATTGATGGCTAATTTCACTGGTACGCTGGTAGTAGGCTACTACTACTACTACTACTACTATATATATATATATATATATATATATATATATATATATTTGGGGGGGGGGGGGGGGGGGGGGGACTCCTGCCTAGTGAAACTAAGGAAAGACAAAAACACTTGAGACAATGATTCACACAGAGCGCTTGCTGAAGGCACAGAAGCTGATGCGCTTGTGTTTTTTGGGTGCTTTATAGTTTCCTGGTCGATGACGTCACCCGCCTATGACATTCCGTCTCTCCATTGAACTAATTCCATACGTGCTTCATGACGCACTCACGCAGGGGCGTTCCCACAACGTTTGACGCAGCTCGAGTTCCCTTGAAAGGGAACTGACTGCCACCCTGGTTATAGTTAGCAGTTACATCATTTCCACTAAATGGTTTACCTGGTTTAGTGCCACATTGACCACTGTAGAGTCTGTGTTACAGGTGGAAGGCAAATCCTGAGATACAGATGGAGATGAGGAACTGAGCAGTGGAGAACACCAGCATTACTCCAACGATCCCCAGCTCATAGCTCTAAAATATATTCAACAAGATCATATAAAAGTAGATTACAAATAATATCCCATCAATTATACTGAGTGAGGTTCTAAAAGTTCATATTATACTACATATAAACAGTCTTTTGAACAATTGAACAAATAAAACATAATTTTTATGATACTTTTATGATGCGGTTTGTGTCATTTAAAGCACAATTTCCAGTCGTTAGTCATTATAACTCTATGGAAAAGACTGAAAAGCACAATCTTTATTAGTAAAAATGTGTTTCAATTAGTAAATCATGAGACAGTTGTCATTTTTGGGTGAACTATTCAAGTAAACAGTAACAAATTGAAACTGATCACAGTAATATAGTATTGTACATTGTACATTTAGTACCTTCAAACTTAAACAGGAGTCAGAAGCACAATAGCCATAGCGCCAACTTCGATCGAAAATCTCTATGGACATCAGAACAATGGCGATCGCTGCAGTTATGGCACTGAACACATTCATTATAAGAGAGGCTTTCACCTACAGGGTGACAGTAATAGTAAAGGTAAAAACATATAAAATATCCTGAATTGCAGGTTTTGAATATGTAAATTAATAATGAGTCAGATCTCCTTTTAGTCCATATTATTTTAATGGTAAATATGTGTCGTTGTTCTATTAAAAAGTTGAAATGAATGTGCAAACTTCTGACTACTGTGGTAAAAGAGCGTTTTTTTTTACTTTCTTTGCCTTAATTTGTAATTATTTATATGTATAAACATTTTGATAGAATAGCAACATTTTATGTCAAAATCACTTTATAGGAGATCTACATTTCTCAGTTTCATTCAACTAATCAGTTTTCACTCAATGGAGGGGACTGGGGATGAGCACAAGTGGATGTGATGTAGTGTTGCCATGCATTCCCCCCCCCCCCCCCCCCCCCACCACCACACACCACCACCACACACACACACACACACACACACACACACACACACACACACACACACACACACACACACACACACACCACACACACACACACACA
>CM070832.1:40203267-40387607 GCA_036326025.1 Chrosomus eos
CCAGGCCATCATTGTAAAGCAATTTCAAAGACTGCTGGTCCTCATAACAGCGGCATCCAACGTAATTCCTTTGGGCCTGCTTCACATGAGTTCCCTTCAATGATGGCTCAAAAGCCAAGGGTTTTTTCCCCAAGGGGAATCTGTTCCGTATAATAAAGGTTACGCGCAGATGCCTTCGTTCCCTCTTAATATGGAAGAAACCTTGGTTCTTGTCCCAAGGTCCAGTGTTAGGGGTGTCATGTCGCCGGGAAACTGTTTCGACAGACGCTTCCCTCGCTGGCTGGGGCGCGGTCTCGGACGGCCGCTTTGCCAGGGGTCTGTGGCAGGACCATCATCATTCTTGGCATGTAAATCGCCTAGAGATGTTGGCTGTGTTCAGGGCTCTGAGGAGCTTCCTCACAGACATCAAAGGTTACCACGTCTCAGTGGTATCTTATCTGAACCGACAAAGGACACTCAGATTGTGCCCTCTATCCAGATTGGCGCATCTGATCATTTTATGGTCCCAAGGGAAATATTATCCATAAGAACAATATATGTCCCGGGGGTTCTGAATTAGGGAGCAGACATCCTGTCGAGGCAGGGGCTGAGGCCCGGGAATTGAGACTCCATCCAGAGGTGGTGGAGTTGATATGGCAGAGGTTTGGACCAGTGGAAGTGGATCTGTTTGCCTCTCGAGGGACTTCCGTCCAACTATCCACTTTGGTTCTCCCTGACTCATCCAGCCCCGCTGGGGCTTGGATGCCATGGTACAGGCCTGGCCGAGGCTTCGCCTGTACGCTTTTTCCCCGATCGCTCTGCTCCCGGGAGTCCTGGAGAGGGTCAGTCAGGAGGGCATCAGTCGTCTTCTGGTAGCCCTGTGTTGGCAAGCCCGAGTATGGTTTTCAGACTTAATTTCACTCCTAATAGCTCCGCCATGGCAGATTCCTCTGAGGAGGGATCTGTTGTCTGAGGCGGAGGGCACTATATTCCATCCTCATCCAGAGCTGTGGAAATTGTGGGTCTAGCCTCTGAGGGGGCTCAGTACCTAGATGCTGGTCTATCATCTGGGGTGGTCGAAACCATACTTATCTCTAGGGCTCCGTCTACTAGGAGATTATATGGCCTCAAGTGGAGGGTTTTTTCACTTGGTGTAGAGAACTTGAGTTAGGCCCAGTTAACTGCCCAATGGCTTCAGTTCTGGAGTTTCTTCAAGATCGTTTCTCTGCGAATCTCTCCCCATCCACACGTAGAGTGTACGTGGCTGCCATTGCGGCATTCCATGCACCACTAAATGTTGGGCCTTTGGGGAGGCACCAACTGGTCATACTATTTCTCCATGGTATTGGAGGATGAGACCGACAGTCAGGTCCAGGGTTCCTTCCTGGGACCTGACGGTGGTTCTCGAAGGGCTATTCCTGGCTCCCTTCGAATACCTCCAGTCGGCTTCGCCTAGGACCTCACGTTCAAGATAGCCTTTCTCTTAGCTATTTCTTTACAGAGACTGGGAGATCTCCAAGCCCTGGCATTATCGCCAGCTTGCTTGGGATGTGCCCCCGGCGGAGTTAAGGTCATCCTGCATCCGAGACCCAGCTATGTGCCTTAAGTGCAATTTATCATGGCTAGGTCCATGGTCCTGCAAGTATTTCATCCTCCACCTCATGTGTCGGCAGAAAAGGAGAGGTTCCTTGCTCTGCCAGTCAGAGTTCCGAGTATTTACCTTGAGAGGTCCTCTTCTTGGAGGAGGTCGGACCTACTGTAGTGTGTTTTGGATCACCTATTAGGGGCTCCCGGCTTTACAAACCATAAGTAGGCCTACAAGGTGCGCAATTTGCCTTCACCTTTGGCCGTTAGGGCTCTTTCTACTAGAGGCATGGCGTCCTCTAGGGCCCTCCTTTCGGGAGTTCCCATCCAGGAGATCTGTGAGGCAGCCGGTTGGGCTACCCCACACACTTTTGTTAGGTTCTATATTCTGCTCCTCCCTAGTACGCCTGGCGCACATGTGCTCTCGTCCTAGCTGAGTGCCTGAATCAGTTTCACTCCGGGGCAGGCCTGTTTTCGGTGCGTGGCCTAGTGGGCATTCGTTCCCCAAAGTGTCGATTCTCGATGCATTGTCGAGTTTCCTCGATAGGGAACGTCTCGGGTTATGACTATAACCCTTGTTCCCTGAGAAGGGAACGAGACAATGCATCGCTCTGCCACGCCCCTCGAGGCCTTAGAGCGTCTTGCTTCATCGCGAGGCTGGCATTCTATGCGTCAGCGTCACCTTTATGCTTCCGGTTATGCCGTCACATGTTACGTCACGACGCAACACCAATCAGGATTGGAATAGTTTCATTTTTACTTCAGAGGCGCACGCTAAGGGAGCGTCCCCCAAAGTGTCGATTCTCGATGCATTGTCTCGTTCCCTTCTCAGGGAACAAGGGTTATAGTCATAACCCGAGACGTTTTCTGCTGACTGCTTTCAAGGAGAGATTTACTTAGTTTTGTTATTTGAGCATCAGGATACACTTCTGCTTTTCTGTTAATTTTATTCTGAGGATTTATTTCTGTTGGACATTATTCTCTCCCATCATTAAAGAACTACATCCTTCCTTTCTGTGTGTGTGTGTGTGTGTGTGTGTGTGTGTGTGTGTGTGTGTGTGTGTGTGTGTGTGTGTGTGTGTGTGTGTGTGTGTGTGTGTGTGTGTGTGTGTGTGTGTGTGTGTGTGTGTGACATACAAGTCCAAAATATACTAATTCAGAAACTTGGTTAACAAATATAATATTTGGTGCAAGTCAAACATGTAATGAAATTATATTACAAAACTTTGGGCCTTGCCTCATGCAGAAGTATAATCAGGCATATATTCCAATATGCATAAATATATAACATAAATATAACACTAGAAAATATATATATTCAGCATCATCATCATCTTTGTTTATTGAAGCATCTGGGTTCCACAAAGTTCTAAATAGTAACAAGGTTCAGCACAGTAGGCAAACTAAAGAAGGACACAAGCACAATACATGCGTAAGTAAATAAATAGAAATGTGGATATGATGCTCAAAAGGAGTAGGCTTAAGCTTATTGACGCCTACCCCCTTATATACATTTAAGCAGTAGATCTACATTTACTACAATCAAGACTATTGACACATATTTATATTGACCTTTTCCAGTAACTATACAATCAAAAATAATAACTCACAACAACTCTGATGATTCCAAGATAAGGAAAGTTATTATAAATAATTTAATTATTAGGGCCCAAGCACCGATGGTGTGAGGACCCTCATGGAATTGCTCCGTTTATTATTATTAGGGCCCAAGCCTTGAAAAGGCAAAGGCCCTATTGTTTTCCTAAGGATTATTCTTTAGTATTATTATTATTTTACTACCTTTTGGGCACTTTTGGGGGCCTTAACGTGCTCGAAAACTCTTGAAACTTTGCACACATGTCAGAACCCGCAGCCACCAGGGCTGAAGCTTGTACCCGAGCGTGGCAGGGGGGCTCGACAGCGCCCCCTGGAACGGGGTTTGAACACTTGGTCCATAAATCAAACACGCTTGCATGTAATAATATGAAACTCGGTACAGATATAGATCTCATCGATTCATATATATCCTTCATGCTCTTACTTTTTACCCCAGCCCAACAGGAAGTCATCTTTTTTTTTTTTTTTTTTTTTTTTTTTTTCAGAAGTGACATAAAAGTGATATAATTGTTTGATCTAAGTGTGTATTTGAGCGGGTGTGAGTGTGGGTATGTGTATGTGTGTGTATGCGTAAACAAAGTAACCATTTATTATTTATTACCATTGTCATTACCATCACCACCCCACTCCCCACTACCACCATATTGCCAATATCGATTTTTATTTCCATCCTTCCTCCTGTTTATTTCCAACAGGAAGTCATCTATTAAGGGTTGTTTGGAGAGCGCATGCAATGGAATGTGAAATACTCCTCCTAGAGAATTCAAACAGGTGGTACGAAACTCGGTCAGCGTGAAGTCAAGACACTGAGGATGAAAAATTGCCAGGGGATTTTTGATATCTCAAACGGTTTGGCCGTGGCGAGGAAACGAAATTATGACGAGAAACGTGAAACAGGAAGTGTGTTATAACTATTGCATACATTAACTAAACTTGATGAAACTTCAGCAGTGTGTTCATTGTAAGAGCCCGATCACATGGATGTGACTATTGTGAGTCAAATTTATAGCGCCACTAACTGGCAGCTGGATGCGTGTCATTTTCAAAATGCTTTTAAATCACCCTCTTATTTTTACCCGATTTGCTTCTAACTTTATGTGTATAATGTAGACACACGCCAGATGTAGACCTGTGAAAGGATTATTGATATCTTAGATACTGTTGCCATGGCAATGCATCAAACTTTAATATTCCTTTTTTTAAGCTTTTTCATGCTTTTTTATGCTTTCGGGCACTTTTGGGGTTCTTAACGTGCTCGAAAACTCTTGAAACTTTGCACACAGGTCAGAACCCGCAGCCATCAGGGCCGGGCTGAAGCTGGTACCCGGGTGTGGCAGGGGGGCTCGACAGCGCCCCCTTGAACGGGGTCCGACAATTTGGTCCATATATCCAACACGCTTTACCCGATTTGCTTCAAACTTGATGTGTATAATGGAAACACACGCCAGATGTAGACCTGTGAAAGGATTGTTGATATCTTAGATGCTGTTGCCGTGACAACGCATCAAACTTTAATATTCTTTTTGGATAGTTTTGAGACTCTCAACGCACTTTTGGGGCCCTTAACGTGCTCAAAAACTCTTGAAACTTTGCACACGGGTCAGAAACCGCGGCCATCAGGGCCGGGCTGAAGCTGGTACCCGGGCGTGGCAGGGGGGCTCGACAGTGCCTCCTGGAACGGGGTCCGAAAACTTGGTCCATAAATCAAACACGCTTGCATGTAATATTATGAAACTCGGTACACAAATAGATCTCATCGGTTCATATATCCTTTGTACTTTTACATTTTACCCCAGCCCAACAGGAAGTCGGCTATTATGGTTTGTTTGGAAGCGTATGCCCCTGGAATTCGATATACTCCTCCTAAAGAATTCAACCAATCGCCACAAAACTCGGTCAGCATGAAGTCAAGACATTGTGAATGAAAAATTGCCAGGGGATTTTTGATATCTCGAACGGTTTGGCCATGGCGAGGAATCAAATTTATGGCGAAAAATGGAAACAGGAAGTGTGTTATAACTTCTGCATACATTAACTGATCTTGATGAAACTTCAGCAGTGTGTTTGCTGTAAGAGTCCGATCACATGGATGTGACTATTGTGAGTCAAAGTTATAGCGCCACCAACTGGCAGCAGGAAGTGTGTTACTTCCTAAAGGCTTTGAAATCACCCTCTTATTTTTACCCAATTTGCTTCAAACTTTATGTGTATAATGTAAACACACGCTAGATGTAGACCTGAGAAAGGATTATTGATATCTTAGATGCTGTTGCCGTGGCAACGCATCAAACTTTAATATTCTTGTTTGATGCTTTTGATGCTCTGAGCCAATATGGCAAGCCGTTTTAACATTTAATCATTTTAACCTACTAGTCTCTATTTTCATGCTACTAGTACTTATTTTTTAAATACTAGTATCTATTCCATTAAGTACTAGTACGTATTCATTTGCGACTAGTGCTTATTCTTTAGTAACAGTGCCTATTCTTTAGATACTAGTGCTTATTCTTTAGATATTCTTTTGAATACGTATTAGTAGCTAATGAATAAGTACTGGTATCTATTTAATAGGTACTAGTATCTAATGACTTAGTACTAGTATTTATTGAATAAATACTAATATCTATTAATAGGTTCTAGTATCTAAAAGGTCATTTTCTCTCTCTCTCTCTCTCTCTCTCTCTCTCTCTCTCTCTCTCTCTCTCTCTCTCTCTCTCTCTCTCTCTCTCTCTCTCTCTCTCTCTCTCTCTCTCTCTCTCTCTCTCTCTCTGAGCGGATGCTGTGAGTGAGTGGGCGGAGTTTGGTGTGAGTGCGGAGTACGGGCCGAGTGCGTTTGGACTCTGTGAGTGTGAGTGAATCTAATTTTCTTTCTTTCTGGCTTTTTTCCTTTGTTTGTTGTTTTTGTGTGTTGTTTATTGCTTTTGCTGTAGTTGTTTTGGGCCGCGTGCCACCGTACCGGGAGCATGACGGCCCCACACTCACGGTGTTGTTTGGGTTCATTGACCCGGCGTCATGGTGTGAAAGTGGCGTCCGCGGTTAGTGTAGAGAAGTGTTGTCTTGCAGTGGGAGAGGTGGTTGGCCATGAACACATAATGTCTGCCTCCTGGATGAATAATGCCACTGTGGTATTTCTCAGTACTGTTGAAAAGGCTAATGAATTAGTTGAGGCAGGAATAGTTGTTGACGATCTGTTTAACCCTGTACTTCCGCTTTCTACACCTTCAAAGAAAGTCACGCTAGCTAATGTACCTCCGTTTTTAAGCGATGAGATACTAGCTAAGGCTTTGTCTCGGTATGGAAAAATTGTCTCTCCCATTAAAAAGATCGCTATCGGTGGTGGGTCGCCCTTATTGAAGCATGTCGTTTCATTTAGGCGGTTCGTCTACATGGTAGTGAATGATGATGCTGATATGGATCTGTCTTTGCACTTTCGGGTGGATGATTATGATTACATCATTTACGTGACATCGGGTAACATGAAATGTTTTAGTTGTGGCCAAACGGGTCATTTAATTTGTGCTTGTCCCGGGAAAAATTCAAATAATGTGTCAGGTGGTGGTGACGTCAGAAGTGATGTTGTTGTTGTTAGTGCTGAAGCAGGGCCGGTTGACGAGGCTCCGGGTGGGTCAGGGACAGGGTTACACGTCTCAGAGGCTAGAACTAGAAGTGATGTTGTTCCTGTGATCGCTGTAACGGAAGAAGCTGCGGTTGAAAGTACAGCTTCTAGTGTTACATTAGTTGTGTCTAATGTTCAGGCTGGGGGAGCCGTTATTGAGGCGGAGAAGCATTTAAACGATGCTCTCGATATTGAGCTGCAGCCTACTGTGGGTGGCGTCATTCCAACAGAAACGGCGCAGGCCGATTTTAAAGTCCCTTTAAAGAGGAGGAAGCCTGATAGAACTGGGACTGATAGACACGCGAAAAATCAGATTCAAGTGACTTGTACGATGACACGGAAAGTGATAGTGCTTCATCTGATTCAAGTGTTTGTCTTTCTCAGAGTGATTTTTCTGGTCATTATGAGGTTGACGATATCAAATTGTTTCTTAGAGCTACTAAGAATTAAAGGGGTGTGCGCATCAATGAATTTTTCCCTAATACAGGACAGTTTGTTGAGAATACTAAGGCTTTTATGATGGAGGGATCCTTTACAAATAAAGAGGTCTACAGGTTAAAAAAAATAGTGAGGAAACTTAACTCCGAGTGCAGTAATGAGGATGGGGGGGGGGGGGGGGGGAACCTAATTCCATGACTTTTAGTGGGTCTTTTTAGTGGACATTGTTTTTCTTTTTTTTCTTTTCTTTAAGTATGTGTCACGCTAATGTTGCTACTCTGAATGTGAATGGTGCCAGAGATATGTATAAAAGAGCAGCATTGTTTGAAGTAATTCATCAGAAAAAAAATTATGTTATGCTGTTACAAGAGACACATACTGATTTTAATAATGCTGCTGATTGGGCAGTAGAATGGAATGGGGTTGCTGTTCTAAGCCACAATACCACAATTGGTGGTGGAGTTGCTGTTCTCTTCGCTAAGGGTTTCAGCCCACACTCTTATCAGGTCGAAGAGGTTATTAAAGGTAGACTTTTAAAAGTAAGAGCCTCTTTTGAAAATGTTGTCTTTGTTTTTATTTGTGTGTATATACCAACTTCAGTTGTTGAGAGAATGCTTTTTTTAAGTACTCTGTCTTCGGTCTTACAAAATGTTGCTGTTGACGAGTATTTAATTTTGGGTGGTGATTTTAATTGCACAGAGTCTAATCTGGACAGGAATCATGTGGAACCTCATTTACCTTCACGTCAGCGTCTTGTTCAGTTAAAAAAAACACATGAATTAATTGATATTTGGAGGCAGCTTAATGGAGAAAAAAGGCAATACACTTGGTCTCATGCTCGTGATAATACAATTTCTTTAGCAAGACTGGATAAGTTTGATGTTTTTAAACATCATGGCAGTATTGTTGAGAGCTGTTCTATTATTCCATCAGGTCTTTCGGATCATAGTATGGTGCAGTGTGGTATCTGTTTAAATTCTATTAAGCCAAAGAGTGCCTATTGGCACTTAAATACCACTTTATTGGACGACAAGTGTTTTAGGGAAAGTTTTAAGTTTTTTTGGAGTATGTTTAAAACTACAAAGAATTCTTTTAGTACACTGCAGCAATGGTGGGACTTTGGGAAAGTCCAGATAAAGCAACTGTGTCAGCAATACTCTCAGAACGTCACTAGAGAGGTAACCCTGAGTTTGAGCTCCTTAGAGACTGATATTGTAAATTTGCAAGAATTGGCTCATTTGCCTGAGGTGGAGTCTCTTATAAAAAATAAGAAGACTCAGTTATCTGACCTTTTAGGGGTCAAAACGCAGGGTGCTCTGGTCAGGTCACGTTTTCTAAGCATAAATGAAATGGATGCACCATCAAGGTTTTTCTTTAGCTTGGAAAGGAAAAATGGGCAGAACAGAGCTATTCATGCCTTGCGTTCTGAATCTGGAGCCTTGCTGACTGACCTTAAGGATATCCGTAAGAGAGCAGCCAATTTTTATGAGGTTTTATATAAAAATGAACTGGGTCCAGATTATAGGTGTGACAGTGCTTTTTTTGAAAATCTTCCTCAAGTGGCAGAGGAAGTGAACGCAAAGATCTCAGGTGCTGTGACCATGGGGGAACTGGTTAAAGCCCTCCAAAGCATGGCGCTAGGAAAAGCACCAGGGATTGATGGTCTGCCTGTTGACTTGTATAAGTCCCTTTGGTCAGAGATTGGAGAGGACTTGCTAGAGGTACTGAATGACAGTCTAGCTAGAGGGCTTCTGCCGTTGAGTTGCCGTAGAGCGGTCCTGACTCTCCTACCCAAGAAAGGTGATCTGACAGACATCAAGTGCTGGCGGCCGGTCTCCCTTCTGTGCAGTGACTACAAGCTACTGTCTAAGGTCTTAGCTAATCGATTGGCAGAGGTTATGGACCAGGTAATTCATCCTGACCAGACATACTGCGTCCCCGGGAGGTCAATTTTTGATAATGTTTTTTTTGATTCGTGATCTTCTTGATGTCTCAAAGAGGCTAAATTTAGATTATGGCTTAATATCATTAGATCAAGAGAAAGCCTTTGATCGTGTTGAGCACATTTATTTATGGAGAGTTCTGGAAGCTTTTGGTTTTTGCAAAACATTTATAGATCAGGTGAAAGTTCTCTATAGTGACGTTCAGAGCATTCTCAAGGTCAACGGTGGTCTGTGTGCTCCCTTTAAAGCCTGCAGAGGTATTAGACAGGGGTGTTCCCTTTCTGGCATGCTCTATTCTTTGGCCATAGAGCCTTTATTACAGCAAATTAGGTTGAAACTTGAAGGTATTTCTTTACCAACATGTTATTGTAATTTTTCACTATCAGCATATGCTGATGATTTAGTAGTTATGATTAGTAAGCAAAGTGATGTGCAGGTTTTATTTGAATTGCTTGGAGATTTTAAAACCTTGTCTTCTGCTAAGGTAAATTGGAATAAGAGTGAAGCCCTTCTGATGGGAAGCTGGGAAAGTGGAAAACCACAACTCCCTTCTGGCCTACAGTGGGGAAAAGAAGGATTTCGTTATTTGGGGGTTTTTCTGGGTGAGGAGACAGTAGTACAGAAAAACTGGGAAGGTTTAATTGAAAAAGTTAAAGGACGCCTAGACAAGTGGAAGTATTTGGCTCCAAAATTGTCATATAGAGGACGCATTTTAATTGTTAACAACCTGGTGGCGTCTTCCTTATGGCATAGGTTTGCCTGTCTAGATCCTCCACTGCAATTACTTTTAAAAATTCAGACTCTTATGGTGAACTTTTTTTGGGATAGGTTACATTGGGTTTCACAAAATATATTGTTTTTACCAAAGGGGGAGGGTGGCCAAGGACTAATGCATCTTCAAAGCAGAATTGCAGCCTTTCGGTTGCAGTTTGTACAAAGACTGCTGGATGGACCTTCAGACTGCAACTGGCGCGCTGTTTCATGTCTGATTCTACGTAGTTTTGCAGGTTTGGGACTGGACAAAGCACTTTTTCTAATGGATCCCCTAAAACTGGACATCTCTAAGTTGCCAATTTTTTATAGGAATACTTTTAAAGTTTGGAGTCTTTTTGTTGTTCAACGTCCAGAGAATTCACCTTCTCTTTTCTGGTTACTGGAGGAGCCTTTAATCTATGGCTCTCGGTTGGATTTAACGGACAGTTCATTTTTTCCTGGACTCAATAGGGTGCTGGTGGGACATGATGTTATTATCCTGAGTCAGCTACTGAACATTGTAGGGGCGGATTTTAAGAATGAAGCAGCTCTAGCTCAACACTTGGGAATCAGGTCTATTCGTCTGGTTACCCGGTTGCTCATGAAATGGAAAGCTGCTCTTGAAACAACTGAAATGGAAATGTTAACAGAATATTGTGAAGGTTCTTGTGTTGCAAATCCCAAAGACTCTTTTCCTTGTTTATCTTTGTCTATAAATGTTGAAGGGATTTTTTCCCCTTTTTTTAGAAAGTCTGCATCTCTGTGTAAAGATTTTTTTGTAAGTGCCGGTAAATCTTTGTACAGGTCTTGTGTTTTGGTGTTTAGCAAAAATGTCCTAAGTGTAAGAGTTGATACTCCCTGGCGTGATGTTTTTAAACTGGATGAAGGCGTAAGGCCTGAATGGAGTTCTTTGTATAAACCACCGTTGACCAAGAGAACAGGTGATTTACAATGGAAGATCATTCATGGCGCTGTTGCGGTTAACGCTTTTGTCTCAGTTTTAAACCCTGAGGTTGACTCTGGATGTCCTTTTTGCTCTACTAGAGAAACCATTTTTCATGCGTTTATGAATTGTTGTAGACTACAACCTTTGTTTGAAGTTGTAAGCGATGTTTTTATGAGGTGCAATGAGACTTTTTCTCTGGAGACGTTCATCTTGGGGTACAAGTATGTGAGGAAAAAAAGGGTTGTCTGTCAGCTTTTGAATTTTGTTCTAGGCCAAGCAAAACTGGCCATTTATTTAAGTAGGAAAAAGAAAATAGAACAGAATCTAAATCAGAACATGGTTGCCTTGTTTTTTAACTTGGTGAAGTCAAGAGTTATGGTAGATTTTTTATATTATAAGTCCATTGATGATTTTGTTACATTTGAATGTATTTGGTGCTACAAGGAGGCTCTGTGCTCTGTTTTTGAGGGTGAATTGATTTTTGTGCTGTGAGTTTTTTTTTATTTTCTTTATTTACTTTTTTTCATTTATTTTGTATATATACTTTGGTGTAGAAGTCTATGGTAAGTACTAGGTAATGTCTTGTAAACTGTGTTGTGATAAAAGTTTTGTTAAAAATCAAAAAAAATCTCTCTCTCTTCTCTCTCTCTCTCTCTCTCTCTCTCTCTCTCTCTCTCTCTCTCTCTCTCTCTCTCTCTCTGTCTCTCTCTCTGAGCCAATATGGCAAGCCATTTTAACATTCAATCATTTTAACCTACTAGTCTCTATTTTCATGCTACCAGTACTTATTTTTTAGATACTAGTAGGGGAGAGCCGGGACGATTGAAACGCGGGACGGATGAAACATTGAGATTTCCTTGAAAACCACTCACGTCATGTACGTCAAATTTTGTCAGCACGTACAGCACGCAATTGCCTATCAGACTCCCGAAAACATTTTTTCTTTACGTCATGCCGTTTTAAAGTTAGAGCCGGAAAGCTGTTTTTGAGTGCGGTTAGTGAATTCTTTCGTGCAGTACTTTTTTTTGACTGACAAGTTGTATTTATAGTTTCATGTGCCATTATAATGATAATACTGAAGGTGTATTAGTACTACAACATACCCTTAAGTGTGTAATATCAGAGTCTTTTAGTTTAAGGGCAAAACAGGTTTAACTGTCAGGAGGCGCTGTCGGGACGGTTGAAACAAGTATTCAATCTTCAATAAATTTAATTTATCGTCTTCTGGTTGACAATTTTCTTCATAATAACAGGCTATTCAACCAGCAAACACTCAATATGACTCGAGGAAGAAATTTAAGAAAACGGATTTGTCTTTATTCATCAAAATAGCTTATTAGAAAGATTATGCAAAACGCGCATATATTGCCTATTGTTTATTGGGCGACAGAAAAATGTTTTCAATATGAACCTTTAAATTAAAATAAATGACAAAATATGTTTGTAACAATATGTATATAAGTTACTTGTCAGGTATTGTTCATAAAAATAAGCATTAGATGAATAGTTACCGTTTAAACTGTTATGTTTCATCCGTCCCGCCCCTGTGTTGCAATCGTCCCGCTCAGGCGGGACGATTGAAACAAAGCACTACTGCCGTTCAAAGTAAATTTTTACTTAAATCATTCTATATTTGTACCGAATAACAAATGATGCTAAGAGAACACATATGTGAGTTGTTGATCACACACACACAAAATTCACAAAATACTATCTGTAACCTTATCTTAGAAAACGACGTTTATCTGAAAAGTGTTTCAACCGTCCCGGCTCTCCCCTATCTATTCCATTAAATACTAGTACTTATTCATTAGCGACTAGTGCTTATTCTGTTTAGAATATTCAAAGTGCTTATTCAATTTTTATGCTTATTAATATTTTCAGAGCAGAAAATCAGATTTTTCTGCTTATTCAATATTGCATCTAAAATGTAAGTGACTTGACGTGTGTGTGTGTGTGTGTGTGTGTGTGTGTGTGTGTGTGTGTGTGTGTGCGTGTGTGTGTGTGTGTGTGTGTGTGTGTGTGTGTTTGTTTGTGAGAGAGAGAGAGAGAGAGAGAGAGAGAGAGGAGAGAGAGAGAGAGAGAGAGAGAGAGAGAGAGAGAGAGAGAGAGAGAGAGAGAGAGAGAGAGAGTGGCCCTCATTTATCAAAAGTGCGTACACCAAATTTCCAGCGTACACCTGTCGTACACCCAAAACCACGGTGACTTTGAGATTTATCAATATGGACGTTGGCGTACGACACGCTCAAATCCTACGCCAGCTCAGGAGGTGGTGTACGCACGTTTGAGTTAGTGCGGAAATGCGCAGAAAAACAATTCCTAACGGCTCCGTACACTGACAAACTAAAATATATGACCAAAAAAAAAAAAAAAAAAACAGCAACAACATAGTAGGCTAATTAAAAATCTGTCACAAAGAACCGGCAAAAGTAATGATTATGAATATGTAAATATAGTAAGGAGATATTTTAATTGTTTATTAATAAAGAAGTGTTTTCTTTGTGTCGGCTGCAAAGATGAAGTTGAGATGCTGACTCGCGATCTTCGCAGTATGAACGCGCCAGAGAGAAATGCACATTTCAGATTACATAAGCAGAGCAGTCTGCAGTCTGTTTTCTTTCGTTTTGAATTGTTCTGTTTAAAAGTAGACATGTCTGAGGCAAGTAGGGTACCTTATACGCCGAGTTTCGGTTCATTTATGAGATGAGCTCAGTTCACGCATCCTCCGTTTCATGATTATCTATCATCTGCTATTTAGGCTACTTCTTATAAATCCAGGTAATTGGTTGATGAAACGTTAAGTAAAATTAAGATACAATTAATACAAAACGAAATTCAGTTTAAAGAAAGGTTTGTGCTTTCTGTTTGATGTCTCTGTGAAATTTTTAAAATATATTTTAGTGCCGCTTTCAGAGCGCTCGTATCATTGTTTTTTCCTCATAAATGAACACGAATAATAATAAGAATAAGAATATTACAAATGGACATGCAATTATTAATGTGAATGAATGGTACTCCACATCACATCATCGTCACTATTGTACGTGATACGATATTAAATGCTAATTGTTTCAAAACACCTGCTGTAAAATAATGCATTGTGATAGGTCATTTGATCTCCACGTCGGAGAAGTTTCTCTTCTTTGCCGTCTTCCGTGTGTCCATGGCGTAAAATGAGGGCGTGGGGGAAGCAGAGACTTGAATATTTAGAGGCGTGTTATTCTAATGACGATCGTTTTCAGCCGCGGCATTTATCAAGGACAGGTATTGCGTACACCTAGATTTCAAAGGTACGCACAGCTTCATACATCAGGCGGTGAGAGGAGTGTAAGCATAATCTTACGCCAACATATACGCCCGTTTCTACGCAAGAATGATAAATGAGGGCCAGTGTGTCTGTTACAGTGACAAGAGTTTAACCCTTTAAGGCCTTGTCTTTTTGGATATATATCTTTTTTTTTTTTTTTTTTAAATGTGCATACAACCCATATATTTTAAATGTATTGTTTGCTTTAAATGAATTTAAGATTGTATGTTTGGTAATTGAACCTGAATAAATTTAAAATTAATCTGCTATATTTCAGATCAATATATTTGTTTTCCTTCATTTTAATCAACACTAACTTTATTCTCATCTGAATTATAAATAACTTATTTCTGTATAAAATAAAAAATCCAGACCAACCAGAGCGCACTATTTCTACAACATCATCAGTGCTGAAGCGGAACTACCAGAGCCGTTCGGCAGATAGCGAGCAGATATTTTGTGTCACGTTGTGCACAATAACCCTAAAGGCACCATTTGGAGACCACCACCCCGGTGCTTTTAGGTATTACGGCTTGGGCCCGTAATCGCTGCTCGCAGCTATATTTATTATTATTCTCCGCAATGAATCGCATTTTTGAGGGCCTAAACATGCCAAAAAACTCACGAAAATTTGCACACGCGTCAGAACTGGCGAAAATTTACATCTGATATGTGTTTCAGAATTGGGCGGGGCAAAATGGCCTGATTCAACGGAGTGTGCCTCCCGCTACGTTTCACGTACGTGTACGAAATTCGGTACACACATGTAATGGCCCAATACCTACAAAAAAGTCTCTTGGAGCATAGCCCTAAACACAACAGGAAGTCAGCCATTTTGAACTTCCTCTCAGATTTTTGTGCAGTTTTTGACATTTTCAGGCCTCATACTTTAACCCTCTGAGGTCGGTGGTATCGCCGGCGATACCAACTCACTTTTTTTCTTATCAGTGCAAAAGAGACTCAAAATACTCTGTTGATTTTGATCTTACATATAAGTGATCTTACATTACGTATAAGTGTTATACATTTTTCAAAACTGTTAAATGTCTTCTTTTGTTTGTGTATACTCATAATAAAAACAAAATGTTGTGTTTTTCGTAAAATAAAGAAAATAAACATGATGCGCGTTCTCCCGTATCTTTCCAATGTGAAGTTCATTCTGAAACGCGACAGAACATGACCTGTAACTCAGCTAATACTTGTCACTGTGACATGAAACATATGTCTTTACGAAGCTTGAAGTCTCCATTATTAAATAATGTAAATCATATCAAAAACAAATATTCTCGGTTTAAGTAATTCGTATGAAAGCTACGACATTTACAGTTTCTCCAGGCCCAGCTCATTAACTTTAATGTGAGCACACCCACGCTCGCGAGAGCTGTTCACATGCAAATTAGCCACGCGGAGGAATGCAACGCACTCCTCACCCTCTAAACAAAGCATCAGCGACTTCAGTGTTCTTCAGAGTTCAGACCTGCTCTGCTGTTTGTCAGACTGTTTGTGCTGTTTACCTTGGATTTACAACAGAAGAGTTAGAAGAACACGATTTGATTATGAGAACGATTTTTAAGGTAAGACACGATTATTGATGTATGTCTTAACTTTACATTGTAGCTAGTTAAACTGTTGCCAGGCGACATATGAAATGTGATTGAAGTAAAAACATGAAGCCTAATGCTAAATGTAGCCTATATGTACGAGAATGTTTTTATGTTCGATAATTAAAACAGCACGATATAACAGTATTTTTTTTATTTTTATTTTTTATTTTATTTATTTATTTATTTCGAGCAATATATAATTACACATGACAAGGGCAATAAATGAGCATTTTGAATAATCTAAGCAAGCCTTTAAATTCATCATATTTTCATCAAACTTAACAAATAATTCCATCTATTACTCGAAACGGAGTGGGTAGAAGTTAAACTTATTTGAACCCACCCCGGGTTACCATAACAGGAAAAACAAAACGAAACAAAAACAAAACAATCGTTGCTTCCTTAAACATTATCATAACACTCAATTACGATTTTTTTATATAAATACATATAAAAAAAACATGAGAAAGGAAAGAAGGGGAACCCCTTCTCCCCCACCAAAAAAGCAAGACAATACCAATGTAGCAAAGTTCGTTTGTGGGTGAGGAAGAAGAACACAGGGTCGGCGGTACTGGGACTCGTACAGACTTTATTAACTCAGAATCAAAACAAAACAAAAGGCGCGCACAGCGCATTCACCGTAGTAGCTCTACAGCACAGCACAATTTCAATCAACACTCTTTCCACGCTGATTCAGCTCTCGTTGCTTTCTACAGCACTCTTTCCTCTCGGTCGCTGCACAAGTCCCAGTCCTTTCTCTCTCTCCCGCACTCTCAATCTGTGCGGCTTATATCCGTCTCTCCATGCCAATCACTGCAATCAGACACAGGTGTTCATCATCTGCACTTGACCCACTTACTCACCGCACAGCTTATTGACTCCTCTCTCACCACAGACTTCGCGAAAACCACGCCCCCCTCGTCACATACCCCCACCGCCCGACTCAGGCCGGGGAGCCGTCCGGCCTGCAGCCCCCACCCCCTCTCCTGGAGAGGAAGTCGGCCACAGCCATCTGCGCCCCCGGCCTGTGGATCACCTGGAATTTAAATGGTTGTAAGGCCAGATACCAACGAGTGATCCGCTCGTTGGTATCCTTCATGCGGTGGAGCCATTGGAGAGGAGCGTGGTCCGAACACAGGGTGAACTCCCGTCCCAGGAGGTAGTAGCGGAGAGTGAGGACAGCCCACCTGATGGCCAAACACTCCTTTTCAATGGTGCTGTACATTGTCTCCCTCTTAGAGAGCTTCCGACTGATGTACAGCACCGGCCGCTCCTCACCCTCCACCACCTGGGACAGGACCGCGCCCAGGCCCCTGTCCGACGCGTCTGTCTGTAGGATGAAAGGAAGAGAGAAGTCAAGAGCATGTAAAAGCGGCCTGCCACATAGAGCAGCCTTTATTTGGGTGAAAGCCTGCTGACACTGCTCTGTCCACTGGACCGTATCTGGTGCGCCCTTTTTAGTTAAATCAGTCAGCGGGCTAGCGAGGTCCGAATAATTAGGTACAAACCTTCTGTAATATCCTGCTAGCCCCAGGAACTGTCTAACCTCCTTTTTGGTCTTAGGACTCGGACAGGTCGCAACTGCTGCCGTCTTATCAATTTGGGGACGCACCTGTCCGTGACCCAAGTGGAAGCCCAGATACCTTACTTCCACACGCCCAATCGCACACTTCTTCGGGTTGGCCGTGAGCCCCGCCCTTCTCAGCGTCTTTAGGACAGCACGCAAATACTGCATATGACGCTGCCAATCATTACTGTAGATGATAATATCATCCAAGTAGGCAGCGGCATATGCAGCATGCGGCCGGAGAATTCTGTCCATTAGACGCTGAAAAGTCGCAGGTGCCCCGAACAACCCGAAAGGAAGGGTGACAAATTGGTGTAATCCAAACGGCGTTGTGAAAGCTGTTTTTTCTTTGGTCATGGGAGACAAGGGGATCTGCCAATAACCCTTTGTTAAGTCCAATGTCGAATAAAAGCGAGCAGTCCCCAGCCGATCAAGCAATTCGTCAATCCTTGGCATTGGATAAGCATCAAATTTAGACACCGCGTTCACCCTTCTATAGTCCACACAGAACCGAATCGAGCCGTCTGGTTTCGGTACTAAAACTACCGTGCTCGCCCAGTCACTGTTGGACTCTTCTATTACCCCCATGTCCAGCATTGTCTCTAATTCACTCTGAATTATTTTCTTTTTGTGTTCAGGTAAACGATACGGGCGGCAACGCACTACAACTCCCGGTTCCGTCTCAACGTGGTGCTGAATGAGATTTGTTCGACCAGGCAGGGGCGAGAAAACATCAGCAAACTCTGCTTGTAAATTCTTAATGTCAGTGAGCTGGGAGGGCGAGAGGTGATCCCCACCAGGAGCCAGAGCGAGGGATTGTGGTTTTGTGATCACTTCTGGCCCGAGGTCCTCCTCTCCACTCACTACCGTCGCCAGCATCACTGACTCAGCCTCAACCCACTTCTTTAATAGGTTGAGGTGATATACTTGATGTGCCCCGCCCCTGTCTGTTCGAATTACCTCATAGTTGAGATCGCCAACTCGCCGTGTGACCTCAAAGGGTCCTTGCCACTTCGCGAGTAATTTCGAGCTGGACGTGGGAAGCAATACAAGTACTTTGTCTCCCGGTGCAAATTGACGGAGTCTAGTTCCCCTGTTGTACAGCTTTCTCTGTTTGTCTTGAGCCTGTAACAAATTCTCCATAGAAAGCCGCCCCAAAGTGTGGAGTTTTGTTCTCAGGTCCAATACATACTGAATTTCGTTCTTACTAGCGGACGGTCCGTCCTCCCAAGTCTCCCTCAGCACGTCTAACACCCTGCGGGGCTGACGGCCGAAAAGAAGCTCGAAGGGGGAAAACCCCGTGGAGGCTTGGGGGACCTCGCGTACAGCGAAAAAGAGGGGTTCTAGCCATTTATCCCAATTTTTGGCGTCTTCGTGAACGAACTTACGAATCATGGCTTTCAAGGTGCGATTAAATCGTTCCACCAGACCATCTGTCTGTGGGTGATAGACGCTAGTGCGAATCGATTTAACGCCCAATAATTCGTACAGTTCGCGAATAGTTCGTGACATAAACGCCGTGCCTTGATCGGTGAGAATCTCTTTCGGAATTCCCACCCGGGAGATCAATGAAAACAGCGCACTCGCAACACTTTTAGCCGAAATGTTGCGAAGTGGGACTGCTTCCGGGTACCGTGTTGCTTAATCCACTAGAACTAACGCAAAACGGTGCCCTCGTGTTGACCGTTCTAATGGCCCGATGAGGTCCATGCCAATTCGTTCGAAGGGGACCTGCATTAATGGAAGGGGGCACAATGGTGCTTTTGGATTGGCCGGTGGATTCACCAACTGACATTCACGGCAAGACGCGCACCACCTACGCACATTCTCGTGAATGCCCGGCCAGAAGAATCGAGCCATGAGACGGTTTAGTGTCGCCGCTTGTCTTAAATGACCGGCCATTGGATTACAATGAGCCGCCTGGAAAAGCATTTCCCGGCGGCTCTTAGGAACTAACAATTGAGGTGTATCTTCTTTTGACTGGGCGTCTTGGGTCACCCGATACAACCTATCCTTAATAATAGAAAAATATGGATAAGAGAGTGGTTGGTCCGGGTGGAGTACCTGTCCGTCGATAGAGCGGACCTTATCAAATGCATGTTTTAATGTCTCATCCTGGGACTGCTCCAGGGGAAAATCATCGCGCTCTGTGAGGATAGATCTCTCCAAAGCTCTCCCTTCCCCTGTAGCAGCACCCAGAGGTCCCGGCTCAGCATCTCCCACCTGAACCACCGCTGTCTTTCCTTTCACCTTTTTTCCCCAAGAGACATCCGCACACAAAAAAACCAATAATTTAGTAAAGCCAGGCCAATTAGTCCCCAAAATTAGCGGATGCCGAAGGTGCGGGTTAACTGCTACCTCCACACTATGCTTTTGACTAGGGATGTCCCGATACCACTTTTTCACTTCCGATACCGATACCGATGCCGCAGCTTTGGCTTTTGCCGATACCGATATTAATCCGATATTTTTATTTTATTCTTAAACTAATAAAAAATATAGCAATTTTCTCGATTAGCCACCTAAAATATACCTCCTATATAGTCCACAACAACAGTTGATTATGAAAGATTGCCACCCTTTATTCAAACACTACAAAAAAAAAAAAAATTATATATATATATATATATATATATATATAAATATATATATATATATATATATATATATATATATATATATATATATATATAAATGAAAGAAAATACAGGTACTTCAGTACTTAAAGCTAGCTAGCTACCAACAGGTTTAAAGTTAAAACAATTTAAACAGCAGCATTCTACATTGTAAATACCAGTACAGTTTTTGTTTTTTAAATCAAGTAGAATTTCTATAACTGTGTGTTAAACTGATTATCACTCTTGTGTGTGTTAAACACAATCTACCTAATAGAGACAGCTTCATTATAATAAAGATAAACAACAAATCCCTAAAATATATGATCATAATCTATGACAAAAATGCTATTATAAACTAGATTAGTGGATAATACACATTGCTCTTTTTATTGTTGTAAAAACCATTCATGAAAAACAAGATAACAAAAATGAAAAAGATAATTATTTTAGATATAGCTAAATCTGCTATAAAATTGAGACATGTTTTAAGTGTATTGCACAGCTATTTAATGAGGCAGCAACATTAATAATTAATAATGTTAATAAGCTTTAATTGCGACACTGCATTATGATATGAAAGGCTCCAATACAGTGCACAAAGCGCTTATGCGCATCCCGAGCGGAGAATGATGCGCTTGAAGCCACGTGGAGTTACAGCACGCAGCGCGTCGAGTCCGCTTTGAAAAGTTCAAAGCACAACGGAGATACATATTGATGGACAGTGTATTATACAGTATCTATCTATGCAATCGTTTATTGAGCCTTTTCTTTTAACAGTTTTAAATTTCAGTTACTGTGCGCGTGAAGAACAATTATAGTGCTCTCTGACTCTAGTGTTGTGATCAAACCGACAGCGTCCGACACCCGGTAGAGAGTAACACGATTGAGTTACAGGCAGCAATACGTCCAGCAAGATAAAGTTGTTCTATGCGAAAACATAGACCTTTATCTTACAAATCAAGTATAATAGTATTAACATTGAATCATCTTGAAGATAGTTTCATCATTGACTGTAACAGAACGCGACGCGTTGTTTGAATGCTGAATGGAGAATGACTGACAGCCGCGAGAGGGAAAAGTTTACGTGATCTTGAATTTAATGACTTAAATATTAATTTCTCTCTCACATAATGGCTTCAGAACACTTATAATAGAGTGCACGAAAACGTTATGGTACTTTAGAATGTTTTTGTGCCTTTTGTGGGGCTTAACAATAACACATAATAGTATACCCACAATATCGGATTTGGATCGGCCTCGTCTGATCGATGTCTGATCGATACCCGATCCCGCAAAAATGGCAGTATCGGAGCCGATACCGATCCTGAGTATCGGATCGGGACATCCCTACTTTTGACCCCTGAATTGAATTTCCACGGACATTATAGGATAATTCACCACCACCCCGTGCACACACCGTACCCTAACCATGCGGCTTTTATCCAATGCCCCGGGTTGAATCAGGCTTTGATGAATAGAGGTTTGGTTAGACCCTGAATCCACCAAAGCCTGAAAAGTACCCCCCTTGATACTCACAGGTATCTGGTACTGGCCAGCTTGATCGGGGGCAGCCCGCGGCGCGTCGGGGACCCGGATCAGTGTCCCCACCTCCATCACTGGACACCGGTCAATAAAATGTCCTGGGTCCCCGCAGCGCCAACAGGCCGGCCCAGGCTTTGCCGCCACTCCAGCCGCGGGAAGCGGGGCAAGGGATTGGCGTGGAGAGAGGGGGCCCACAGGAGCCGGGGTGGAGACATCCAGAGAAGCAGGTCCCCTTTGCGAAGCCCTTGCAACCGAACTGGGTTCCCCTGGAAAGCCCGTCCTCCATCTCGGCGCCGGTCTGGGCGTCAGACCCCCCCGAGACCTGGGAAAGGGAACGGGTTTGGAGACAGAAGGGGATGAGGGAGAAGGAGAGAGAGACGGAGAGAGAGAGACAGATGGTAGGGGTTCGCCGACCCCGGAGCACGCCACCATGTGGTCCTCCGCCAGTTGGATGGCCTGGTCCAGCGACGTCGGGCGTAGGCACTGGACCCACTGTGCGGTTTTCTTGGGTAGCTTCCCGATGAATTGTTCCAGCACCACCTGATCGATAACGCACTCGACATCGCCTCCCCCGGCCATCAGCCATCTTCGGCAGGAGTCCCGGAGCTGTTGCGCCATCACAAAGGGTCGGCCAGACTCTTCCAGGCTCAAGGATCGGAAGCGCTGTCGGTGTTGTTCAGGGGTCCGGCCGACCCGCTGAAGAATGGCGCGCCGTAGGTCGTCATAAACCAGGAGATTCTGGACTGGCAGTTGGTGGGCAGCTATTTGCGACTCCCCAGATAGCAGCGGGATGAGACGCACTGGCCAGTCCAGTTTGGGCCACCCCCGGGCCTCGGCCGACCTCTCAAATAGGTCAAGGAACGCCTCCGGATCGTCCTGAGGACCCATTTTGTTTAGAGACAGGGACGTGGCCAAGGCCGTCGCTGGAGAGGGGGTGGCTGGAATCTCTCGGTCTAAACAGCTCCGGAACAATTCGCGGTCTTCTTGCTGGCCTTGGAGCAGCACCTGGAAGCGCTGCTCTTGTTCGTCCTTCACAGCCAGCAGGGCTTGGTGTTGTTCCCGGTGAAGAGCTGCGAGGGATTGAATGATCTCCGCAAACGGCGATCCTTGCGGGGTCTGCATGGCGGCGGCAGTCTTCTCCCTCCCGGGTTTCGGCACCAGTGTAGTAAAGTTCGTTTGTGGGTGAGGAAGAAGAACACAGGGTCGGCGGTACTGGGACTCGTACAGACTTTATTAACTCAGAATCAAAACAAAACAAAAGGCGCGCACACAGCGCATTCACCGTAGTAGCTCTACAGCACAGCACAATTTCAATCAACACTCTTTCCACGCTGATTCAGCTCTCGTTGCTTTCTACAGCACTCTTTCCTCTCGGTCGCTGCACAAGTCCCAGTCCTTTCTCTCTCTCCCGCACTCTCAATCTGTGCGGCTTATATCCGTCTCTCCATGCCAATCACTGCAATCAGACACAGGTGTTCATCATCTGCACTTGACCCACTTACTCACCGCACAGCTTATTGACTCCTCTTTCACCACAGACTTCGCGAAAACCACGCCCCCCTCATCACAACCAAAAAACTAAAATAAACACAACATATCCTAATTACACACCATATATGACCTTAGGTAACAATTATAATAATACCAACAATGGTAATCAAATACCTACAAGGTAAAATAAGACAGATTATGAATACATGGATACATCTATGATAATACCAACAATGGTAATCAGAATACCTACAGGGTAATATAACAGACTATAAATACATGAATACAACACCACAAAATTAAACCATGCCCGCCATGTAGTGTGACAATACCTTATATTTATAGAGTACTTTAAATTGATGAATGCTTTGGCTTTGTTTGAGTTCGAGCCCCAAACTATTCCATAGTTTAACCCTGCATACAGACACACAAAAACTTCTCCTAGTAGTTCTGATCATTGGTATTACAAAGTTTCCATAACTCCTCGAACTGTACGACTGCTCTCTCTGTGTAAATAACTTTTGTATGTTGGCAGGTAATAGGTTGTAAAATGCTTTAAATAAAAATTTTGCTGTATTAACTTTAACGAGGTCCTGTATTTTTAATAATTTTGATTTAAGAAAAAGTGGATTTGTGTGTTCAAAATAATCAACCTTGTGTATAGTACGCAAAGCCCTTTTTTTGTAAAATAAATAGTGATTGTATTAGGTTATTATAGTTATTTCCCCATACTTCAACACAGTAAGTTAAGTACGGTTGAATTAGGGAACAATACAAGATACTTAGTGTATTCTCATCCAGTACTTGTTTGACTTTATTTATTATCGCAAGGCTCTTGGAAACTTTGGTTCCCTTTCGAACGGTCACTTCGTATTGCGTAGCTATACGCAGTGGGAAAACTCCTTTTCCTTGATTTTACTGAACCTTATGTAAAACGCATTTGCAGCTGCACAGCTAACGCCCTGAGCGTCTTGCTCGCTCATAGGCTGTGCTGCAGCAACTGCACATCCAATGTCGCGGACGACTCTGACGTGCGACCAATGGGATCACTCTACGCCATTACACGTCAGAGCCCGTCATAGGGGTCGAGGCCTAGCCTATATAAGCCCCTGAACTCGCCAAAATTGCAGATTTTACTCCTTCAGCGACAAACTATACATCTCTGTCTGTTTCACTGAGCCTTCGCCGTCGAACAAGCCCTTCAGCCTGAGCGAGCATTATTTCAGCGGATTACGTCTCTCAGCCGTTCGTCCCCTGACGCCGTCTCACCTGTGGCTATCCGGCGATATCCTTTCTACTTCTTACAACAACATGTCTCGCTGCACCAAATGCGCGCGCAAGCTGCACGAGGCCGATCGCCACGCAAGATGCATTTCATGCCTGGGACTCGACCACGCGGAGAAGGCCTTCTCCTCCGGCGGATGTGCGGCCTGTGAGAGCATGCCCATCTCCTCACTGCGGACTCGGCTAGCTCTCGCCAGGGATGAAGACGCCGCTTCGCCCGCGCCTCCTCCCTCGGCTCTTCCTCAACCTAGGAAGAAGAAGCGCCGCAGCCAACGGCAGGCCGAGAGCATGGATGTAAGCGATCGCACGCCGGCCACGTCCCCGCGTGCCTCGCTTTCTCCCGCTCGGTTGTCTCCGGTCTGGTTCGAAGGAGATCAGCGCCCCCCCCACGTGGCGGGCCTCGTCTCCTTCGGCGGGCCTAGCGATCTCGACAGCCTGTCTATCGATGCTTCTGAGGACGAGTGGCCGGGCTCGCTTGACCCTGTCACTGTTTCTCAGTCAGCATCCAGCGCGCCTGCTGCCAGGACTAACTCCGACGCGGAGATGCTTCGGATCCTGACACAGGCCGTCGCGGACCTCGAGCTCGAGTGGGCCGCGCCCGCCGAGCCTCCTCGGAGTCGGCTGGACGGATGGTTTTTGCCGGGAAACCAACAGGCCCCTCACCATAAACCAGCGCCGTTCTTTCCTGAGGTTCACGAGGAGCTTACCAAAGCATGGCGCACTCCCTACTCCACACGAGGCGCCGCAGTTTCCGCGACTCTCTCCTCTGTTGACGGTGCGGCGGAGAAGGGCTACGAGACGTTGCCGCCTCTAGACGAGGCCGTAGCCGCTCACCTATGCCCAAACACGGCCGCTAGCTGGCGGACCAGAGCCGTGCACCCTAACAAGCCGTGCAGAAACACGTCAGCCCTCCTCGGACGTGCGTATTCCGCTTCCGGGCAGGCTGCTTCAGCCTTGCACACGATGGCCGTGCTACAGGTCTACCAGGCCAAACTCCTCCGCTCTATGGACGAGGCTGGCCCAGATCCGGAGGCTTTTCGGGACCTCCGCAGCACAACGGACCTGGCCCTGAGGGCTACTAAGGCTACAGCGCAGGCGATCGGGAGGAACATGGGGAGCTTGGTCGTGGCTGAACGCCATCTCTGGCTGAACCTCACCGACATCAAGGACTCTGAGAAGTCCAAGTTCCTCGACGCTCCGGTTACCAGCACCGGTCTCTTCGGCCCAGCGGTGAAGGGGTTCGCGGAGCGTTACACCGAGGCGCAGAAGGCGTCCCAGGCCATGCGACACTTCCTGCCTAAACGCTCTAGCTCTGCATCGAGCAAACCCAAACCAGCTCCGTTTACGCCTCAGCCAGCGAAACCGAAGCAGCAGGCCTCTCAGCCCCGCCCTGCGGCTGATGCCCAGCGCCCGACAAGAGCTGCGAAGTGCTTCCCGATGCCCCGGCACCAAGGCCCGCGGCCCAGCGCTGCGCCCGAAGCAGCACCGCCGAAGTCGTCCTAGCATGCGGCACAAAGAGAGAGGGCGAGTGTCCCGCGCCGGCCGGACCACCCTCGAAAAAGCCAACGAGACTTCCCACAACCCCCTGTTCAGTTCAGGCGGATGGGGACTTTATTTCTGTACACAGGCCCGCAGTAAGCGCGTCTTTACAACCAAACGCCGTTTTCACGACGACCCAAATAAATCACAAAAAGAGCATGTTTCACAAGCACAATGCATGGGTTCACGGTCCCCCTCAGATAGGTGGCCCCTCCCCTGTGATAACACTGACTTCCCCACACGCAAATGCCTGTACAGTCAGTCAAGCACTCAATGTATGCACAAATCACATTATAAGGGTTTCAGATCCCCCTATGTTAGGTGGCTCCCCCCTTTCAGTGTGTCAGTCCCTAGCCAGACGGGTTCTAGCCTGGCAATCTATCCCCGGTGTGTCGAGTTGGGTCACTCGCTCCAATTTGCTCGCAGACCCCCAAGGTTTCAGGCGGTCATCGAGACCTCGGTGAGAAGCGACGTGGGTCACGTGCTTCGCACCGAAGTGCAGAAATTATTAGCAAAAGGGGCGATAGAATTAGTCCCTCCTGCGCTGATGCAAGCGGGTTTTTACAGCCGTTATTTTCTGGTTCCGAAAAAAGACGGCGGTCTCAGACCCATACTAGATTTGAGATATTTGAACAGGGCGCTCATGCGTCGTCCCTTCAAAATGTTAACTATCAAACAGATCCTCGCGCAAATTCGCCCGGGGGATTGGTTTGTTACGATGGATCTGAAAGATGCTTACTTTCATATTCAAATAAACCCTCGTCACAGGCCATTCTTGAGATTCGCCTTCGAGGGACAGGCTTATCAGTACACAGTTCTGCCGTTCGGTCTGTCTCTGGCACCCCGCACGTTCACGAAGTGTGTGGATGCGGCGCTCTCTCCTCTGAGACAGAGAGGAGTGCGTGTGTTGAATTACCTCGACGACTGGCTGGTGCTAGCGCAGTCGAGAGGTGAACTGATAGCTCACAGAGATCTGATTCTCGGCCATTTGGAATGCTTGGGTCTGTAGATGGATAGTGGAGGCCATTTCTGTGGCTTATACCGCAGCGGGCCAGGATTGCCCTATAGGTGTCAAAGCCCATTCGACCAGAGGCAAACCCGCTTTTTGCCGGTTACAAATTTTCATATTATAAACCCGCTAAGGCTGGTGGTGTTCATATTCTTGACCCTGTCAGGAATTACTGGTGTATTCACCTAAACCTGACGGTGTCGGGTTTAGTGTATACATATTAAGTGGTTTATGGCTTGTTCTGTATGCTCAGGGGTCCTGAGTTGCAGTGGCAACCAGTTATTCAGTGCGGCGTTTTGCATAGCGTTCCCACTGCGTATAGCTACGCAATACGAAGTGACCGTTCGAAAGGGAACTACTTGGTTACTCACGTAACCTCAGTTCCCTGAGTTAGGGAACGAAGTATTGCGTAGCCGGCCGCACTATTTTAACTGGGTATTTGTCGCTTCAGTCGTATAAAACCTGCTATTTTGGCGAGTTCAGGGGCTTATATAGGCTAGGCCTCGCCCCTATGACGGCTCTGACGTGTAATGGCGTAGAGTGATCCCATTGGTCGCACGTCAGAGTCGTCCGCGCCATTGGATGTGCAGTTGCTGCAGCACAGCCTATGAGCGAGCAAGACGCTCAGGGCGTTAGCTGTGCAGCTGCAAATGCGTTTTACATAAGGTTCAGTAAAATCAAGGAAAAGGAGTTTTCCCACTGCGTATAGCTATGCAATACTTCGTTCCCTAACTCAGGGAACTGAGATTACGTGAGTAACCAAGTAGTTTTTATGTGTCTGATGTGAGTTTTCCAAGTTAGTTTGTTGTCTATTATAACTCCTAAAATTTTTATTTCAGAGACATATTCAATTTGTATCCCATCTATCTCAATCATCTTATCCATTTTTTCCTTGTGATTACCAAATAAAATAGCTTTGGTTTTATCTAAGTTTAAAGATAATTTATTACTGTCCATCCATTTTTTTATATTCCTTAGTTCCATGTTTACAACATTAATAACCTTATCATAATTGTCATCACAATAGAAAATGTTAGTATCATCTGCAAACAAAACAAACTTGAGTAATTTAGAAACATTAAATATATCATTGATGTACAAGTTGAATAGTTTAGGGCCCAATACTGACCTTGGGGGACACCACAAGAAATTGCACAACAATCAGAAGAGGACTCACCCATTTGCACATATTGCATTCTGTCACTTAAATAGCTTTTTACCCAATTTCCAGCCACCCCCCGTATCCCATACCTTTCTAGTTTCTTGAGTAATATTTCATGATTGATGGTGTCGAAGGCTTTTTTCAAATCAATGAATATCAGTAGGCTTTAGGCTCGTATGCGTGTTTATTCATGGTTAATATTATAATAGTTAGACCGTGTTTACTGTTAAAAACTGTGTTTGTGGATATCTGCTCACACGTAGATATGGTAAAAATAATGTTTTATAGTTTGGTGTGGCTCCGATCACTTCAGTAAATGCCCTGTGCACGTGCTGTGAGATTCATGGTGAATATTATAATATTTAGACCGTGTTTACTGTTAAATACTGTGTTTGTGGATATCTGCTCACACATAGATATGGTAAAAATAATGTTTTATAGTTTGGTGTGGCTCCGATCACTTCAGTAAATGCCCTGTGCACGCGCTGTGAGATTCATGGTGAATATTATAATATTTAGACCGTGTTAACTGTTAAATACTGTGTTTGTGGATATCTGCTCACACATAGATATGGTAAAAATAATGTTTTATAGTTTGGTGTGGCTCCGATCACTTCAGTAAATGCCCTGTGCCCACGCTGTGAGATTCATGGTGAATATTATAATATTTAGACCGTGTTTACTGTTAAATACTGTGTTTGTGGATATCTGCTCACACATAGATATGGTAAAAATAATGTTTTATAGTTTGGTGTGGCTCCGATCACTTCAGTAAATGTCCTGTGCACGCGCTGTGAGATTCATGGTGAATATTATAATATTTAGACCGTGTTTACTGTTAAATACTGTGTTTGTGGATATCTGCTCACACATAGATATGGTAAAAATAATGTTTTATAGTTTGGTGTGGCTCCGATCACTTCAGTAAATGTCCTGTGCACACGCTGTGAGATTCATGGTGAATATTATAATACTTAGACCGTGTTAACTGTTAAATACTGTGTTTGTGGATATCTGCTCACACATAGATATGGTAAAAATAATGTTTTATAGTTTGGTGTGGGTCCGATCACTTCAGTAAATGCCCTGTGCACACGCTGTGAGTTTGAAAAGCAAAACGCACCAAACATAGGCTTCATGTTTTACTCCAATCTCATTTCATAACGTCATAACGAATGGAAAGGCTTGAAGTAACCTATGAAATATGTATCCCAAAATCGTGCAGCCCTAGCTCTTGATATCAGCATGTTCACATGTTTTTTTGTTTTTTTTTTTCTAAATATTTTTTTTACAGGGACCAGCTGATGCCAGATGAGTCCTGCTGACTTCAACATTCACCATGAGTCTCTCATGGTAAAGTGAAAAACATTGGAAATGAAAGGTATGTAAACTATGTTTCAGGAATGGCAAAGGTCTCTATTGAACAGAGTGTGTGTGATCTAAAGATCAGTGTGTTCAATAATGTGCTTTTTTGTCATTTGTTGTGTATCTTTGGATTATGTTGTGTTGTGAATAAATCCAAACAATAAAAAAGCCATTATTTTTAAGGCTCTCCTCATTCTTTGTGCTCCTAATGATAGGGCCTGATAGCACCTTATAGGGCCATTATAGGGAGGGTCTTTGTCTTCCTCAGGTGTGAAAAGCATACATATTAATGAGAGATTCACAGTGGTTTACGCCTTCTCGCATAAAGCTTTCTTACTCAAAACACGTCATAAAATGTTTCAAATACTTTATTGTCTTATCTGAATGAGTAGTCAGGATGATTTTCACATAGTTTTGGAGCAAATATTCTAGGCTACGTGATACAATTATCAAAAGTCTTGTGAAGAAATAATTAGTATTGGTTTTATGATCTTATTTCAGTGACAATTCTTTTTAGTTTTTTTCACAAGCCACGCATAAACGTCATTATCTCAAAACTACAAGCTTTTACCTACATGCTGCTGACATATTATTGTAACAGAGTTTGTGCTGAATACAGTGTGATAAGACTTTAGCCATGAAAATGTCACAAGTAACAGAAATAAGCACAAATGTCAGAGCATGACAGAACACCTCCAGAACCCAGAAAACACCTCAGACCTCAGAGAGTTAACAAACTCCTCCTACAGTTTTAATCTGATCATCTTCAAATTTGGTGAGTGTAATCTTAAGGCCTTTGCGACATTAAATTGCGAAGATCTTGAGTTTTCGTGAAAGGGCGTGTCCTCTGCGCGCTGACAAATTTTTGATGTTTCGCCATGAAAAAGGAAGTTGCTGTAACTCAGGCAAACAATGTCCAATCTGCCCCCAAACTTCACACGTTTGATAAGAGTTCTGTCCTGAACACATGTCCATGCTCATATTCAGTTACAGTCACAGCGCCACCTGCTGGCAACAGGAAGTGACATGTTTAACACTGTGATGCAGTACTAGCAACATATTAAATATGCCATAGAGTTATAAACATGTTATAAACATGTTAAAACATGCTTGCAATTCTTAGCTAAGTGCTAAAGCATGCTAATGCAATGAAACAGGAAGTTGTTGTTACTGAAGAAGGCCATATCCAATCTGCCCTAAACAAATCTACATGACATTTTTCAGTTAAAGTAATAGCGCCACCTACTGGCAACAGGAAGTGACATGTTTAACAGTGTGATTCAGTACTAGCAACATAGTAAATATGCCATTGAGTTATAAACATGTTAGAAACATGTTAAAACATGCTAGCAATTCTTAGCTAAGTGCTAAACCATGCTAATGTAATAAAAGAGGAAGTTGTTGTTATTCAAGAAGGCAATGTCTAATCTGCCCCAAACTTCACATGTTTGATAAGAGTCCTGCCCTGAAAAAATCTACATGACAATTTTCAGTTAAAGTAATAGCGCCACCTACTGGCAACAGGAAGTGACATGTTTAACACTGTGATGCAGTACTACCAACATAGTAAATATGCCATTGAGTTATAAACATGTTATAAACATGTAAAAAACATGCTAGCAATTCTTAGCTAAGTGCTAAAGCATGCTAATGCAATGAAACAGGAAGTTGTTGTTACTCAAGAAGGCAATGTCCAATCTGTCCCAAACTTCACACGTTTGATAAGAGTCCTGCCCTGAACACATCTACATGACAATTTTAAGTTAAAGTAATAGCGTCACCTACTATCGACAGGAAGTGACATGTTTTACACTGTGATGGAGTACTAGCAACATATTAAACATGCCATTGAGTTCTAAACATGCTAGAAACATGCTAAAACATGCTAGCAACACTTATCTGAGTGATAGCACATGCTATTATCCCCATAATAAAGGACATTTTTGTAACTGACTTTGACATACTCCTCCTATATTTACCTATTTAAATGCTCATTGCCCAACGTGCTCTGTCTTCCTAAAGCCACCGGGTGGCGGTGGAATGGGTGTGAGGGCCCTTTCATCGCTGCTTGCAGCTTTAATATTATCTTTATTATCTTATATTATTTTTTTAGTTCAGTCACAAAAATACAACATAAATAGATTGCTCTGCAGCTAATTCCCTTTCCACATTTAAGGATGATCTTCCGTCCTGTACTTAGACAGTAGAAATTGTTTATACTTTGATTTGAAGTGATAAATGAATGGGCACTGCTTAAGTTGGGCTCTCAGGTTATTCCAGATTATTGGGAAGGTAAAGGAATGGACCAACTGCTGTATGGGGTAATGTTCCTCCGTGGATATATCCCGTGCCTAATGTGGACCTGAAGCTTCTAGTGAAGAAGAAAGAATGGAGTGAAAGTAATGTGGATAATATTGGATATTTGGTTTGAGATTATGTGAAGAGGAATTATTATAATTATATGCTAATATTTACTAAGGGATCAAAGATCCAGGGACTGAACATGTAGGATCAGGAGCACAAGATGGTGCTAAGAAATAAAAAACAAATGTGTGCCATGACACTGCTCTTATCCATGCAAGGCTGCATAGATGGGCAGGGCGTTCTTACCCAGAACTGAACCATACCGCAAATCCAAACTGTATGCTAACTGTAAATCTAGTTGATAATAGCGGGCCTGACATAATTATCTTTCCAGATATTCCAAACATGCCTGATCCCCAACTGAATTATATAAATGTAAAATCAAGTATAAAATTAACAATACAAGCTAATTTGTATGTCTTTGTTGTAGTTTTTATTTTATTTTTTGTATTTTATTTTAGGTTAAAACAAAAGACACACAATAGACACAACATGGGTTTTGCGATAACAAACCATTTATTTGGTGTACTTTCAATTCTTCATTCTCAATTATCAAAAAATATTAATCAGATGCAACAATATGATATATTAATTCCTCTCAAACTTTGGCTGGTAGGATCTCCTCACTGATTCAGTATCCCTGGGAAGTATCAGATAAGATATATTAGTACACAAGACACTCAGACTTGTTATCAGGTTTAATTTTACTAACAAGAACCACACACCATATAAATATGTTTATAGGCTGTACTGTGATGAGTGCTTTTTAAAAGCTTACAGGGCTTTTCACAGTCACCCACTTCAACAGTCAAACAGGAAAAAGACTGTAGTTTACAATGAAGTTGTGATTGACTTATAGTTCCTATATTGATTCCATAATGTTTGCAGTTGTTGTTTTTAATTAGTAGTAAATTTAATTAGTAGTAGAATTGTTTTCTATGTAGCACGACTATTTCAACAATACAAGACTAAAAATATATTTTTAAATACAATTTAACATGTTATTGTAGTAGATTGTCCTAGTTTTAGACCAGTGAGGTAAAAGGCAGTTTACAATTGAACATATTCTGGTCGCATTATATTTTCTTTCCATTCCATTCTTATTTCACCTAAATTTTAAAAATCTAAAATAAAAAACTATTGGTTGTTGGGATAAAACATCTCGGTTACGTATGTAACCCTAGTTCCCTGAATAAGGAACGAGATGCTGCATCAAACACTGTGGTAACGCCCCTGCGTGAGTGCATCGTGAAGCACGTATGGAATCAGTCCAATGAAGAGACGGAACGTCATAGGCGGGTGATGTCATCGACCAGGAAACTATAAAGCAACCCGAAAACACAACCGCATCAGCTTCTGATAGACTGAAGCAAGTCGACCACGGGCATGCCAGGAGTATGGCAGGGAGACGCAGCGTCTCGGTCCCTATTCAGGGAACTAGGGTTACATACGTAACCGAGACGTTCCCTTTCAAGGGAACTCAAGCTGCGTAAAACGCTGTGAAGTCAAAGCGCACATTCAGCCGAAAGCACCTGCGCCCCTGGAGTGGATCCAGGTCATAAAACCTGACGAACGTGTGCGGTGAGAACCAGCCTGCCGCATCAAGAATAGACTGTTGTTCAAAATAGACAAACAGTTGTTCCGATTTTCTCCACAGGACAGCTCTGTGGACATAAGCATCTAAGGCCCTAACCGGGCAGAGTAGATTAAGCTTCTCTTGGTCCGACGTCAGAAAAAGAGGAGGACAGAAAGCCTGCAGAACTATAGGTCTAACAATATTAGTAGGGAAGTTAAGAACGTAACCTGGTCTAGGGTGGAGAAAGGCCTTCACCATACCAAATTCCAGGCACGAGGGAGAAACCGAGAGTGCTTGAATGTCTAGAATGTACTAGAATGTACATTTCCAGAAGAAAATGTGAGTGGGTGCTTGCAGTGGCAAAACTCGCCACTCGGTTGCTAGGGTGTGGTACATGATTGCATACAAGCCAACAAATATGTCTGTATGATGTTCTGGTGCTGAGATATGGCTTATTCTTGTGTTCAGGTGGTTGCTAGGCGGTTGCTAGGGTGTTCTGGGTCGTTGCTAAAGTGTTGGTAGTCGGTTGCTAGGGTATTCTGTGGTTGCTAGGTCATTGCTAGGCAGTTGCTATGGTATTCTGGGTGGTTGCTAGAATGATGTTAGTTGGTTGCTAGTGTGTTTTGGGGGGATTGCTAGGTGTTTGCTAGGGTGTTTTTGGTGGTTGCTATGGTGTTGCTAGGGTATTCTGGGGGGTTGCTATGACATTGCTAGTTGGTTGCTAGGGTGTTCTGGGTGGTTGCTATGGTGTTACTAGGTGGTTAGTAGTTTTCACAGATGATCACTATTGGAGTTCTTAGCATTTTCTTGGCATGATTTAGCACTTACCTAATCACTATTAGCATGTATCTATTCACAGCTAGCATGTGTAGCATGTTGGAACTCCTGTTTGCTAGCATGAGTCAAAATAGCCAACCCCCATCTCTATACGATGTTCTGATGCAGAGATATAGGTATTGCAAAATGGTAGCTAGGGTACTCTCTTTGGTTGCTAGGGAGTGGCTTGGCAGCTGCCAATCATGAAACTCCAAAGGCTGATTGTCAGTGTGAATGATATAAACCAACTGCCATGCCTCTGTGACATTTAGAATGGAAGATATCCCTCTTTGGATTTTGGTCGCTAAGGGGCTCAACAATGGTTGCTAGGGAGGTGCTAGGAAGTGTTTACATGATTCATGATTGGCTGTTTGCTGCCCAAGTCAAACTTGTATTAACCCCATCTCTATATGATGTTCTGATGCAGAGATATAGGAGGTCTTCTAAAATGGTTGCTAGGGTACTCTGTTTGGTTGCTAGGGAGTGATTTGGTATCTGCCAATCATGAAACTAGGGAGGGGCTAGGAAGTGTTCAGGTAATTCATGACTGAATGTTTGCTGCCCCGGGTAAAACGAGACCACCCTCATGTTTCTATGATACTTCCATCCAGAGATATCCCTTTTATCTCTGTCAATGAAAGTAAATTAAGGGGACCCCACGGGACCCAACGCAAATCTCGCAGGAGCGGGCTGTTTGAACTTTGCTGTGGGCGGGAATGGGCGGCCAAAAAAAACCCTGCAGGATCGGGAGGTAGCCTAGCGACATGATGGAGATGTCAATGATGTGGAAAAGAACCTCAAACGAGGTATTTACAGCAGAAAAACTAAGCAAGGCAAGTCTGACATTTGGACAACTATTCATCTTCCTGATCAGTGTGTCAGAATACATGCAGGCCAGGGTAACGAAACAAACAACTCCATGAATCTCTTTAATAACAGCAATACAAATACAAGTTTGTTCCCGCGGGAGGGACATTTAGCAAAACAGCCGCAATTGCCGCATTTTGAAACATAAGTGCGGGGCTAATGTCAATTAACAGTAATGATGAAATACTACAACTATGGCAATTTCCAAATAAGCAACAAACATGAAAAATTAAAACAAGAGCTATTTGCTTTTTCTGTAGGCTATAATAATGAAACAAACAAAGATTTGGTGAAGTTGAAACTGCATGTTAAAGTAATAATTTTATTATTAAAGACAGACAATTTTGTTAATGTTATTTAAACAAACGATCATACAATTTATAGTATACATAGTAGTAGCCTATACAGACGTTTATTTGTACGAACTATTAGGCTATATATATATATATATATATATATATATATATGTTTGTATCTGTTTATTAAAAAACAGAAGACAAGGTCTCGTAAAAAAACAAGAATGAGACTGATTGAATATGTAAAAAATAAAATAAAAATAAACAAACGAAACAGAATAGAACAAACTTTTAGAACTAAAAATAATAAAAACAAATTTTTTTTAGCCTACAACAGATTCGGTTAAATTTAACGAAAGCAAAACTTAATTAAGTAAAACTAGGCCTACATTTAAATTAGGTGCAAAAACGCTAAACTATTGAGGAATGAGAGGATTGAAGAGCGCTTCTCTCGTGTGCGCACACTGACTGATGAATAACCGAAGTTCATCATTATATATTATATATTTTTAAAAATATGCAACACGCACGTTTAAACAACAAACAATACAATATGAACCGGCGCTTCTGCTCCTGTATTGAGACATAACATGCAGCGCGTTTCAGTTACGATCCTGGTTCCAGTGGCCTTAATACATTCACGGCTTTTCAAAATGTCACAAAGCGTTTAGAGATGTTTTTTAACGAAATATTGATGTTTATAATTAAGTTTTTTGGCACACCGAGTGGCGCTACCCATTGTTCTAAAATTGGGTTTTATTCTGGGATGTTGAACTAGAGTTCGACAAACGCGGCGGCGCTTTCACTTGAATATATTTTTTCTCATTACAGCTAAAAGAACTTAAAAGGCTAGCCTACTCCGTAATTTTTGGTCATACAGATAATATATCATCTTTTAAAACTGTAAAAGGTCTACAATATGCTAACGATTAAAACGTTTTCTCGCTCATGTGAACGAACACACTGGAGAAACAAACGTTTGGTCATTTCACAAAGAGTAAATTCATGGCCGAGTGGTAGAACTTACGGTTCGATCATTTAGATGACACGGGTTCAAATCCCGAACAAACTTGGGACTTTTGTAAATTTTATATTAGCCTATTAATGCATTTTATATCCTATTATTAATGCAGAGAGATTAGTCTAGTTCTAAAACTCTGTTACAACATAGTTCCCTTTCGAGGGAACTCAACAATGCATCGAGAATCGACACTTTGGGGACGCTCCCTTAGCGTGCGCCTCTGAAGTAAGAATGAAACTATTCCAATCCTGATTGATGTTGCAACGTGACGTTACATATGACGGCATACCCGGAAGCATAAAGGTGATGCTGACGCATCCACATACCAGCTATCGCTCTTCAGCAAGCGCTCTGTGTTGAAACTGTCTCTGTCTATTTGGTGTTGTTTGTCTATTTATATAGTGATTTATTATGGCGAGTGAACAGTTTGTTTGATGTGTGCACCCCTGCCCAAGATTCATCACGGGTGGGGACACACATCAACTTGGTGTGAACTGTTTGGGAGCGCAGCTCGCACAGGCAGCTCTGGAGGGATCTGCTTGTGCACACTGTGAAGCACTATCTATGAGAGTGCTGCGCTCCCGCTTGGCTATTTTTAATAAGGGTGGCCAAGTTCGCGATCCCTGCGGTTTGAATCCTGTGTCCGTTGAGGCGGCGTGGAAGCTTAGATCGGGGGGATCGCAGACGGATCTCGCAGATAAGAGCGAGACTGCTGAGGCACTTTCTCGTTCATCATCCGCGGATTCAATTACACTCGCTCATGTGCAGAAGCCCGCTCTGCGGCTTCTTCTGCCCGTGACGAGTGCCCGGCGCAGGAAACAATCTGCTTCTGAGGAAGTGGACGGTTGCATCATCGGGAGAGAGAGGGAAATGAGTATGACTCGCCAGCTCATGTTCCCGCATATGAGGTATTGGTAGAGGCTGTTACGCGTGCTGTGGCCAGACTAAATAAATAAATAAATAAAATATATCAGCTGGCCACAAAATAAGCAGGAAGATTCTCCTCACAGTAAATCAGACGAGAGATTCCTGTAGCACAGGTCACAGCCTCAGTTCCGGGGTTTGCCTTTTTTTCCCAGATCTTCATAAAGAGATAAAATAACTCTAGATCCTGGGAAAAACCGCTCTCCTCTCGCATCTCATCTTACACTTCATGATAATTATAGTAATGTGATGAGTGCGAGGGAGGCGGGTTATGGCAAAATACAAATGGAGAAAGCCTTTACGAGTTTTCTTTCTCCTGAAGCGGTATTTTTGCTTTAACCCCAGCGCTGCCCAGCAAACCATGTATATATATATATATATATATATAGAAATATATAAATATTTTATAAATAGAAATATCAGCACTGGTTTGTAGGGCATATATGGTGGCTGGTCGGGCTGCTGCGTCCTTGCATTTTATGACTATATTACAGGCGTACCAGGCCGACCTCCTTAAAGATTTTGTGGTATTAAAAGAGGGATAGATTTTTTCTGATAAACGCACCGCTTTTGCCTTCTGGCCTGTTCAGCGACGCAGTTATTCACTATCGTCGACGGGGTTCAGGAGGCGAAGAAACTATATGCGTCGTTTCATCAGTTCCTCCCTCGCCGATCCAAATCTGTTAGGATGGCTGGTCCTAGCGACCAGCCACAGCCGTCAACCAACTCCTCATACCGGCAAGAGCAAAAAAAAAGCATTTCCTCTAGAGCCCCTCCTTCTGGAGCTTGGCAACAGAGGGAACTCGCTCAGCCGATGCCCGCCGGCCAGAAAGGCGACCTGAGGGCCGTCATTCAGGCCAAGAGAACGGGAAAGAGGTCCTAGGATCTCAGAGGGCTGAATCTAATCTATCCTAACCATGATCTGTGGGAGGTCGGACCAACTTCTAGTGTGTTTTGGTTCACCTAGAAAGGGATTACCTGCTTCTAAACAAACTGTTAGCAACTGCATAGTCCAGGCTATTACTTTGGCCTACAGGGTGCGTAATTTACCTTCACCCTTGGCTATTAGAGCTTACTCTACTAGAGGTATAGCATCCTCTAGGGCCCTTCATGTAGGAGTCCCCATTCTTGAAATCTGTGAGGCGCCTGGTTGGGCCTCTCCTCACACTTTCATTAGATTCTACAGTCTGCACCACCCTAGTATGCCTGGCGCACAAGTGCTCTCGTCCTAGCTGAGTGCCTGAGATCAGTTTCACTCCGGGACAGGCCTGTTGTCGGTGCGTGGCCTAGTGGGTATTCGTTCCCCAAAGTGTCGAGTCTTTTTGCTTATATTTATAAAATAAAATTGCCAAGCATTTCCATTTTACACTGGAACAAATAATATCCAACAGAATGACTTTACATCTGTATAATAATACCAATCGTAATTTCAAAAGCAGTTCTGTAAAAAAAAAAAAAAAAATATATATATATATATATATATATATATATATATATATATATATATATATATATATATATATATATATATATATATATATATAGGCTATAGCCTATATATATTTTTTGGATTACCTATATAAGCTATAGGCTACTTCACCAATAGACCATATACAATATATAAAATAGAGATATGCAACAGGCACGTTTAAACGACAAACAGTAAAATCAAAACCTGTAAAACTTTTATTCATATTAGGCTAATAACAACATTTTAGCTGTCGTCTCGTCCCTGTCTCCGGGAACTGCGTGTCACAAAAATGAACCGAAAGCCACTTGCCTCAGCTCAGTCACGATAAGGCTATGTCTAAAGCCGGCGGTACCGGCTCACTTTTTTCCTTATCAGTGCAAAAGAGACTCAAATTACTCTGTTGATTTTGATCTTACATATAAGTGTTATACATCATTCAAAACTGTTAAATGTCTTCTTTTATTTGTGTACACTCATAATAAAAACAAAATGTTGTGTTTTTCGTAAAATAAAGAAAATGAACATGATGCGCGTTCTGCCGTCTCCCTCAATGTGAAGCTCATTCTGAAACGCGACATAACATGACGTTTAACTCAGTATATGTTTCTCACACAGACCTGAAATGTATGTCTTTACAACACTTTGAGTCTCTATTTTTAAATGATGTAAATCATATCAAAAACAAATATTCTCTGTTTAAGTAATTCGTATGAAAGCAAGGACGTACAGTTTCTCCAGCCTGAGCTCATTAAAGTTAATGTGACCACGCCCGCGCGCAACAGCTGCTCGCATACTAATGAGCCATGTAGGGACTTTTGTCAGTTGAACCTGAAGTACTAATAACTGTACATTCCCTTTTTAGTGTCTATAGGTCTTCAGACCCCAAAAGACAGAATGTAACACACACACATTCCACCACAAGCCCTCACCCACACACACACACACACGAGCCCTTCCCTCCCCCAACACACAAGAGAGGCTCCTGTTACACAGAATTCAACGGAAAGGGGATTCTAAAGAGAAATGAACCTTCTCTTTGTTTAAAGATATTTAAATAAATATATTCAATGTGTTTTATGTGTGTCTGTTTGCTTGTTGTCATTGTTACATTGGAATAACTATGATTTTTATCATTGGGCACTTTACACATAACTGTCTATTTCCAGAAGCGTTATACATCGTTCTTGGTCTTGTTCTAATCCTCAGGGTCCAGCTGAATTAATCAGAGACAAGAAATTACAGTAAAATGTATGATTCTATGTGCACCAGCTTTTTGGGACAGTAAGAACCAAAACTTACTGTCAGAGCCTGGCATTCTTAGATAACAGTGTTTACACCTCCCAGAGGAATGTCAGAGAAGGTGGGGGTCTCTCTCTCTCTCTCTCTCTCTGAGTCCTAAAGAAGGAGGAATGAATTCTACATTTATGTATATATATATATATATATATTCTATTTCTCCTTGAGAAGTGTACGAACAATGTATCTAATCTCATGTTATGATTTGTCTTTTATGTGTTTGGTCTGTTTCTCGAAAACTGGGATAATGTTTCAAACCTTGCCAACTAATGTTTAACCAAATCCATTTGTGGCAAGTTTGGAGTCTCTGAGCTCCGATCTTCGCTCCCCAGTTAGCCATTGAAATCACATCTTGCTAAAACTTTGTTACACATATGACTATAATAATTATGAAGATTCTGCTTTTAAACACCCGATGAAATTAGGGTTTCAAATGCCTTGCTTAAGAGAACAAAAGATCATAAAACCTAAACTCCCGCTCGTGATTCCCTCTCTCTTACTGGCCGAGGCAACGAGAAGAGGCTGGACTTCTCAGAGGTGATAAAGAGGGCTTCCCAACTCCGCCCACTCTCTTCCGTCCATGTCCGCGTGTCATGATGTAACGTCTCGCCTCCTGGCGAGCTTTTTCGCCTTTCTTTTATGTGTTCTAGTTTAGTTTGTGTTTTTCGGTCTTAAGATAAGTCCCGGGTTTAATTCCGATCGACGAGTGAAAAGAACCCCGCGTGACATATCTCTTCAGCAAATCCAACTACAAGGGACACTCCAACAAACGCGCGCTCTCTCTGAAGAAGAAGCACGCGCACATAACCACGTGACGCGTCGTACTGAGAGATGCCCACGCGCTTCTCTGGGATCTCCCTTCGGAGATTTTTCGTTCCTGTTAGTCAAAGTTTTGTTTTCGTAGTCGACTCTGTTCACTTCCACAAAGTGAAACGGACTCAGTCGAACTATTTTCCGTTGGTAATGTTAACTCAAAGACTTCCAACCGCTGTTCAAAGACTCGCGCCGCATCACGTGACTATCCAAGGAACCAAGGATTCAGCTCACGCACGCGCACGGAGAACAAAAGATCTGCCGTCCAAAACGCGGCTAGACCATGCAGGCCGCTCAAGGAACACAGCAACGCATGAGAGAATCATTCCACATGCAAGTAAAATTAGGTTACCCTGTTTTCAGAGCATTAAGAATGTGTTTTGTGTTGTTTCAGAGAGGTTGTCTGTCTAGGTGAATGTAACTCCCTTTCTCTCTCTCTTACTCGCTCTCACGCGTGTAATTTATCCCTATCTCTATATCTCACACACTCACTCGTTCATTGATGTCTTATTGTTTTGTGTACTTCTATGTGTTTGTAAATACATATATCTCCCGTGTAAACATAGTAAATATATAAGTAGACATGCCTTTATTAAATCATCATATTCACTTGACTGATTGATTCAATCTCTTTGCTCATTCTCAAGTCTCTTAAGTGCCAAAAAGATCTTATGCTACAAGCTTTACGAATTAATTATTTAAATAATTAATCTTTTAAAGAGTACTCGTTATAGGGCAGGAAGCCCAATTCTTCTGGCCAGAGAATTGCGTTTCCTGACATCCTATAAAGTAAGATGATATTGGGGAACCCTCACAATATTATTCTGACAATTGAGCTAATTAATTTTGCCTGCTTTGTAAGACGTGGTCTGTGTAATTAACTGCAATCAACTTGTCGTTAAAATGAAAGGATTCACATGTATACATTCAGGTAAAATGACATTCTCCCTTAGAGGGAGATTTATTAACATGTAAGACTGATCTAATCCAAACATGTATGAATAATTATTAATTACCAATTATTAATTATGATATGCAAATTCCCCGAGGATTAGATCCCCAGAATCTTTACATAAATGGTGGAGAATGCGGGCACACTTTAAACTTGTTTTTGAGCAAAAGAGATCAGGTTTCAGTCTGTCTATAATGTGATTTAATATTGTACGTGCACCTCGGGTGAGTGAACGCAATGCGAACTCACCAGCTGACTGAGAAGGCACAAAGCCAGTCCATTTCAGCGGAGCACATTACAAACTGCTAAATTCGCCTAAACGTTTTAGTCGTTGTAATTGCTAAAATGAATTGCAGTTCGTAATACTGATATTCACGGTTAAAGTATTGAATGTAAACTGTAGTTCGTAACAAAAGAGATATTACCTCTGTAAAGACGTTTACATGTTAATATATTTTTCTTTTGATCAGCCTGTTTCAAAACGAGAATCTTTTGAACAGAGCGAGAGAGGACCTGGATACAGCGATGCTCCTGTATTCAACCTAAAAGGCCTGATAATTATAGTCGTTAGATTAACGATATATCTCCTGGTTAAACATTGACTTAGCTACTCAATTGTAAAACCTAAACCATATCTAATCATAAGTGCTATTTGATAATATGTTATGGGAGTCGAAAAAACAGACGAATAATTCCTGTTTTATTTATGCGCAGCGCAGAAGCCCTGCCAGACGTGTTTGTTAGAATATAGCACAGGAAAATCCCAAACCTTAAAACATTTTAATCATAAAATACTATGATAAATGTTATTTGGATTCGAATGACAGACGTATAATTCCTGTTGTCTATATTAATGTGGGGAAGCGAAGAAATCCTTCCGTACACACGTGTGTCGAAATAGGAAAAACCCGCCGAGGTTTAAAATTTATAAGCGAACACGTATGAATCATAGTGCTAATTATTTGTGGGAAGCGAAAAAACAGATGCCTAATTCCTGTGAACCCTATGTGTGTGTGTAGAAAAAAATCCTGCCACGCCGGTTGTTGAAATATAGCACCGACAAATCCAAAACCTAAAACATTTTAGTCATAAATGCTATTTGATAAATGTATTTGGATCCGAACGACAGACGTATAATTCCTGTGTCCCTATGGGCGTTTGTAGAAAAAAATTCTGCCACGCCGTTTGTTAAAACATAGCACCAAAAATCCGCTGAGATTTAATTTTGATAAGTGTGATCGCTACAGAAAGCAAAGCGTCTGCACGCTCAAATTTGAATCACACATGGAAGCAGGCCGGTTTTTATTCCGCTGACAAACACTAGAGGGCAACCCTTAGGCCTAAGTGCTTGACAGTTCTTGAAATACGCACCGCCCCCTGACTTCATCCTGCATGAGCGAAATGTCGCCATCGTGTGGACACTAGTAACAAGGTCATCCTTTCCTAAACATTTTCTCTCATCACAATTTCAGATTTTTCCAGTGAATTCCTGAAATTGTGTTTCCAACTTTCAATGCATGTGCAAGTTCCAGTGTTACTAACATGATTTTCACTCCTGACTGTGTAAACTTATTTTGAATTTAGTTCAAACCACATTTGAATTTAAAAAAATCAAAAGTAAGTATTAACAGTCCCTAATGAACACTTAGTAGTGCGGCCCCCTTGTGGCCTTCCCCCGCTAAGTCAGCTCATCTCTTATTTCTACTCTTTCTGTTTTGAAGTGGCGTTCTCTCAGTTGATTTTATGTTGGATATTATCATCATCATACATAATGCCAACCTTAAATTTCCTACACTTATTCAAATTTGATTTGAAACAAACACATTTCAAGATTAATGTGAATTAAGTCTCCTTCCCTGTGGGGAAGAGTTTTATGGCTTTACTTCTATATTTCCTGTCTCAAATTATTTTTAATAATTTTGATTTGATGTTATGACAACAATTCTAGAAGTTACTTAACCTCTATGCATACGCTCGATTTGAAGTGTATTTAAACCAGTTTGAATGCAATTTAAATCAAGTTCTCGGTCAGCCAGGTTGACCACTAGGAGGAAGTGACCCAAACCCCTTTGTGGCCCAAACGCGCCACTACTGCCTGTCTTCTCCCGGGGTCCATCCTACTTTATTACTTTTGATTATTAATTTTTATTAATAATAAAAGTAATAATAATAAATAAAAATAAAGGTAATTTTTTTTTTAAGAGAATTTTTTTTTTTTTGGGTTAAGTTATTTTGATAAATAACATCACTTTCATAATTTCCTTTTTACCATTATTTAGGAAAACCTTTGCTTCTATTTTCTACATACATAATTACTCAATTCAGTTTAAACAAGAAAGCTTTCATTCACTGTTAAGCTTCACACTGTTCTGTATTTATAGGTAGAATCCACTAAAGAGCTGTGGTGATTTGACAGTCATCTCTGCTTGGAGTCCAGCACGCTGGTTCATCTGACCTGCGTCACCAGCACTGACTGAGCGCGAGTCTCGGACTTTACTGTATCTCTCCGTTAGTGCGGCCCGCAACACGACATCACCAATTTGGCACTGCCGGTTGTGATTCAAAGTCAGGTTGCGTGAGAGGGAGCACATCGGAACAGATACACGAAAGGCCCGGGACACTGCTGTCAAGCGTTTGGGGACGACAGAAAGACCAACCACGATGCTGACTCCAACCAGAGTGACCTCAATTCACCCCAGGCAAACTAGACAAAGGTATTAAACCCATCCACTTAATATTTGCCACAGAATCTAGAGATTTCCCCGGTCATTGAAGTGTTTGGCTCCCTCCTCCTCTCCGAGCCACAAACCGCAGGCTTAAGCCTCCTTTCCCCCTATAACACTTCCTGTGTACTCTTAACGCCATTTCATTACAGACCTTTCCATCTTTGATGGTTGCATGTTACTTCAAACTCTGCTATCTTGCCATTGCTCTTTCTGTCGTGCTCTGTTCATTTCAGTTCACCTAGAAGACAGAACCTATCTGAGACAACAAGGAACGCTGAATAATAATTAGACAACAAGCCGCTAGCATCAACAGGTGACCCCCTAAGCTACCGCCCTGTTAAATTTTATTCAGGCCTATGCTGACCTAACCAAATTGTCCCACCGAATGATTTAACTGTCTGCATCAGTTAACCACAATTTGCATACGCGGCATAGCCCGTATTATAGCTCGTTAAACGTAGAACAAATTTGCTTGGTCTCTCTGTGTGTGTTGTGTTCCTCTCGCCCACAGTCGAAACCAGTATGTTCCGGTCCTACAGTCCCACAACCCGCTGGGACAACCTGGAGACATGGCAGAGATTCACGGCACCTCCATTCCTGCCCAAGGTCGCCAGTGACCCAGAGCTCCAAAGCTAAGAGCAGCGCCGACGTGGACAAGCTGATGGCGTACAAACCAAGCCAAAGCACCCATGACAAAGACCTGCCAGACACGTCCAAAACCTCGCTTGCCAGCTCATCGCACCAGCACGCCTCCGTGAAAGGAGCCGCCTCGCCCTGGAGCACGAAGTTGCAACGCTAAGGATGCAAGCCAAGGACGAAAACGACCCCGAGCTACACTGTCCTACAAAGGCAAAGCGCAGTAACTACACATTTGGTCAAAAATGAGTTAAGACTTGTAATGGGCTTTATGACATGTGTTCTGTCTTGTGAAAAAATATCTGGGTTAAATTATGTCCCGTTTCGGAGATGCATTACCACTAATCTACCCATAACATGTTTGACTGGCTGGTATAAAAAACTTCAAAGGCCTTTTTCTCAGTTTCTTTGTTTGCGTAGTTACTGCACTTTGCCTTTGTAGGGCAGTACAGAAGGAAGTGGAAAGACTTCAAACTGCCCTGTCTGATCTTCATCGGCACACAGACCGAAGAGAGCAGTCAGAAAAAAGAATCAGAGAGGAACTCAACGAGAAACTCCGACAAAAGTGAAGCCCCTTTGCAAAGAGCAGAGGCCGAACTTAAAGAGACTCGAAAGCCACGGCCTGAAAAAGAAAAAACTCGCAAGAGGTCCGTGCTACCATCCACAAGCTCGTTCAGCAGAGACTGAACTCAAAGAAAGAGACAATAAAGCCAAGGCCTTTGAAACCACTTACACACGGGCCGAGCTGAAATCCATGAACTTACTCAACAGAGACACAATCTCAAAGCCGACTTTGACATTTTTTTTCACAGAGTTGAAACACTCTTATAGACTACCAGCCGCTGCGGCAGGCTTTCATTAACGAATTCTCTGATCCAGAATCCGAAAAGACTTTGAAAAACCCCACGATCTACTCTGTCTCTGAACACTACTCAGAGATGCCTCCAGAGTGCGCCCCACAACACCATAGCCCTGTTTACAGAGAGTCGAGTCCGTTCCAGGCCAGCAGAGGGCAGCACTACCGTGATGGTGCTCATCCAAGACACCAGAGCGAGCGCTCTGAAACATTCTGGAAGCCAGCCGGCGACCCAGAAATAGCCGGCAACCCCCATCACCAAGAGACTCAAGCCCAGACAACCTGGAGCGGCACCCCTCTCAACATGTCACTGTTAAGCACAAGTCTCTGCCCACATCAGACAAACACAGTGCCGCCACTTCTGAGACAGCCGAAACCCGGAAGTCGCTGAAAGAGCTTCTTCACAAAGACCTTCCAAGGAAGACAAGAGCGACGAGCCCGACATCCTGTACCTGAGCGTAAGACCTACAGGCACACATAACACTGCTTGTCAGCCACAGACACAGAACACTGCTCGCCAGCCACAGACACAGAGCAGACTGTCAGATCACAAAGTGACAGCAGCACACAGCCACCACAGCTGACAGCTGCACAGCCTGAGCGAAACCGCACAGTTTCCCACAGCTGGGTCCAAAACCCCAAAAGACCAAAAGGGGGTGGGCCCGGAAACTTTACCTACCCATCACTCCAGACAATGAGGTGAGCCTTGAAACCCTGGTTGAAACCCGGCTCAGACCTCAATTTAATGTCAGCTCAACTCTTTGAAAGACTCAGTGTTAAAGCTAAGAGCGAAGATCGAACTCTTATACCCCACATGTGTGAGCTGAACGTGCAGTCGTACAACCAGTACGACCTCCGGCTCGAACCGAGAGCTCCCACTTACCTGACAATTGGTCCTTTTGAGGCCTACCCACCCAGTGTACATCTCACAAATGAACACGCACCCCTTCCTGATTGGCAAAGACCTGCTAGAATGCTCTAAGCTTTTATTAGACTTCAAACACCTGACCGTCTGGGCCCTCCAGTCACACTGGTCACCAGAGCCAGACTCTAAGGTCAGAGTTCCCAAGAACTCCAGCAGCCATCCAGGGGTACACAGCCTCAACCAAGTCAAGGTTCCAGTTCGCTACCCTGCACCTTCCAGCTCGCCAAAGACCACGCAATGCCCACTCAACGATGCGTGACCTAATGCAGAAGGCCTCTAACACAGAAGGCCTCCTCAGTAAGAATTCCTAAAACCCCACTGACTTTGAACTGCAAAACCAGAAGACACTGCACGAACACAGTGCAAGACTCTGCTAAAAGGGTCCCTGATCAGCATAGGACATAGAACTTTTAAAGTAGATGAAAATGTCTGCTCAAAGAGTTGCAAGACTCTGCATTCGTAAAATTAGAATGTTACTGACTGAAAGAAAATCTTGATTGGACGTGGAAGCCTAACCTGCCAACAGACTACGCACGACTCTTTCGACCCAAGCATTTGCTACATGCTGGTTGACATGACACTGCTAAACATTAGTTTCTATGACAATGAAGGTTTACAGAAAACGCTAGCTCCAAATAGGGCATACGTCACTGCGACGTCAGAGTTTAGTAAAACCACCTGAGCTTTAAACTACAGTTAACCTATGGGCGTGCATTTAATCGTTGCGATCCAACTAAAACACAACGTGCAGTACGCATTTTTGATCGCTGGCTTGTCTAAATGCAGATAAACGATTGCTGGAATTGACATCTCTACTTTAAGTAAAATAGCCTTAGATTTCCAACTAAAATTAGCATGTTAAGCAGTAAAGCGTAAGTCTGTTTGACGAAGAAACCTCATCTCAGCAGCTTGTAAACTGTACCGATGTTTATTCTGCTTTGCTTAAAAGAAATCCAACTTGTAGTATGACTAAACCTGTGTCTAACAAAGAAAGCTCAGGACAGAGTTATATCTAGGTAGACCTGGGCGATGCTCCCCTTTCTACAAATGTAAAAACCTTACAAATTATTGTTAGATTGATGTAACTCACCTAAATTCTAGCTGCATCTACAAGCAGAGACCTACCTAGCGATCAAAACTGTTTAATGGCTGAGAAGTCAGCATTCATGCACGAAAGGGACGTAACTATATATGCTTAGACAAGCCTTGACTCCCAGCAAATCTATTTCCTTACTCTGTAAACAAATAGAATAAGTTGCGTAAAATAAAGAGAAGAGTTCCATGAGTAAAATTAGCTAATGCCAAAACACATCTGCATTTTACTTAATGTAACACCGAGGCCTAGAAAGACTTGCAATATACGTGCACCCTGTTAACCCGTTTAAACATGCATAATTCATGTAAAATGTACAAACAGCCTTTAGGGACTGTTTAATTGTCTGACATGCTCTAGTTTCCATGACAACGACTTGTCACAGGAGGTGTTAACTTGTGATGCCACTTTGTAAACAAACCAGCCTAGGTGGCTAAGCTAACCTAGCATCCTTCCAGCTTACGCTAAGCTAAACCAACACAGCACCCATCCAGCTTAGGCTAAGCTAAATAATAACTTTTACAGTTAGCAGGTAGCATAATTTACTTGAGCCCTTAATCACCGCTTGTGTTTACACAGTGCAAAGTATTCTAAAATACTTTCCTTAACACCAGTTAGGGTTTGTAATTATTCACGTTCCGTGTTTGCAATTCTTCTTAGCTAAAGTTCCCCTTCACTAGTCGAGGCATAGCCCTTGCTAACCGTCGAAGGCTAACTTTGAAGGTACCCTGTTAATTAAACTTAAGTTAACTACATGTAAACTGTGTAGCTAGAGAATAATTCATATGGCAATAGGAATCTTCATCGGCAGGTGACTAATCCTTTGATGGGACACACACGATGTGGCCTCAAACACGCAACCGTTGTAACCCACTATGAAGTGTTGGCCCAGGCAAATCCAAAGTTTATTCACTAATGCCACTGATTATTCTCGCCTTCAGATCATTCCCGTTGTTTTGATCACTTTGTTTCTTTTTGCTTTTAATTTTAAATTTTTTTCTTTTGGCTCTTCTTTAATTTGTTTTATTTTCTTTGACCTTGATATTAATAGCACTCAGCTATTCCCTTTACTTTTCGGTCATCTATATGATTTCAAATTTATTTTATTTTCTCTCTTGTTCAAATGTGGTTCCATTTCCCATAGGGCCCAGAAAGGAAACAGAGACACCTTTATTTGTGATTTTGTTTTATTTTCAACAGGTGTACTCATTTTTGTGACCCTGCAACACAAGTAACTTCAACAATTTACTAGGGCACAACTATAGTCCAGAGGATTGATAATAAGCATAATTTGAATAGGAAAGCTGTCCTTTTTCCCCCATCATTCACTTCGTCAAGCCGTAGTGAACCACTAGTTCAGTACAGAGAAATAATTTAGTCATAAGAACCATCTTAAGGCATTTATTTCATCTCGGCTATGCCCTTTCCAGGGAATAATCTCGGAACCACATACCTCTTAGCCTCCTAACATCCACAGCTAAGATAAGATACAAGACACACTTCACTAGCTAGCTACATGTGAAACACCTAGCTTTATGCTACATACCTAGCGAACCAATTAAACCATGGTTCTGAACTTTTAGGGTCATGCATTAGGCTCTCACCACAAGACAAAATGTCACAGAGCCCCTGCTTCACCTGACCTTAACCTTCCAGCTTACCAAAGACTGACGACAAAACAGCGGACACTATGAGAAACCACCTCTCATACCCCTCCTACCACCCACGAACGCCGTCTGCACCCACCGACAGCGGGTGCCCCAGACAACCTGAGTCAACAAGCACATGCCACGTGCACTAGACAAACATTTAGCGTTCTGCACCTGTTGCCATCACCGCGCCACAGCTTGTGGTGCCACAGTGCAAAAGGGGGGTAATGCCAATGTATGCCCTAGGCCCATGATGCACCATGTGCTGCACTCCGCAGCACCAGAGACACTTGCAAGACACCGAAGCAAGTGGCATACTGGCGTCCTCAAAGCGAAAAGACTGTCCTAGCCAACCAAGGACGACGGTCACTGAAATTTTTCCTCCCTTTCTCTCTGTCTCTCTCCCTTTCACTTTTACCAGGATGCTGCTGTGCCTCCAGCCAACCAGAGGGCAGCCGCAATCGGACATCTCACCAGGTCCGGCACCAAGCACCATCCTAAGGGAACAACCAAGACTCCTTTTCTGCCGGACCCGCACTCAGAAAGTGCCTGTGCCACCTGATCCTCGCAACGTCTACAGAACGCACTACCCCGGCGTAACGACACAATACAGCTGGGTAGGTGCCAACGGACAGAGGAGGCCCTCACGCACACTGAGGCCGATGTCGAACACATGCTCAACCAACTTGCGAAAATGACTGTCACGCTGGCGGAGCCAGGTGGCCACAACCGCCGCCGCACTGCCGTCAGAACTCTGTTGAACACCTGTATGTCCAGCATGAATGCAGTAAACCTCGCCAACGTGGGACGGCATGCAGCCGAAATTCAGACGGAGATTTCACAGTTAACAGAGCCACTCACAACAGAGTGCATCCCTGCAGACCATCGACAAGACACTAAAGGGAACTGTGGTAACTTTCAACACTCACAGCGTTTTGCCGACCCCGACAGTGAACTCCATGAAACGGCTGTTTACTGCCTTCCAGAATGACTTTGCTCGAACTCAGCTGGTAACAGCCCTGATGACAAACCTGCTAGGGGGGGTGAACTCCTCCATCGACAGCCTCGCCATGGGTAGAATCCCACCGCACCGGATACCCTTAGGCCTCATGCAAACCGTGCTGGCGTCCGCCATCACCACGCCAACTGACTCTTTAAAAATACACCTTGCCTACTCTCATGGGTAGTGCCATCCCACTCTGCATCACCACAAGCAGAGAAAAGGGGACGTTCCCCTGAACTTACCCATCATAGTCAAGCCGAATCCACCGGCTCAAGAACATTGTCCATGTCAGATTTTGAAAGGCAGCACTCACATCAAGATCCGCATGCCGTACGTGATTGCCTTGCATGACAGCGACACCAAGCTGTCCCCACCTCCGAATCCACACATGTGCACATTGACCAAAGACATTTACTATCCCTGCCCTAACAAATCTTTCCTCAGAGACAACCCTGACGGGACCTGCGGGCTGCAGATCAGTGGTACAAGCTGCCCTGCTAAAGCCAAGCCTCGCACTCAAGTCACCGAGACCCAAGCAGAGATTGTAAGTGATCTGTGTCACCTTGCTCAGCCAGAGCAGCGCATCCAAGTACCAAAAAGCCCCATCCTTCAAGAACCACACTTTCACCCTAACTCAGAGTACTTACTCGCTTGAAGGAATTCGGCTTGAAGCTGTCACCTGAAAAATGCTAATTTTTCCAGTCCAGTGTACGTTATCTTGGACATATTGTGTCTGACAAGGGTGTTGAAACGGACCCTGAAAAAATATCAGCTCTCAAATCCTGGCCAGTCCCCCGAAATCTTAAAGAGCTACGGTCCTTCCTAGGGTTTGCAGGATACTATCGGAGGTTCATCACGGATTATGCCACCATAGTAAAACCTTTCAATGGCCTTACTAGAGGCTATGCACCCATCTGTCAGTCTATCAAAGTTAAAAGTCCTGCTTGAAAGTTCCTGGACCCGAAGCAGTGTTTTGGGGAGAGATGGACAGTAGATTGTCAAGTTGCTTTTGACACAGTGATTTCTAAACTATCATCTGCTCCTGTCCTTGGGTTCGCCAATCCAAAGTTACCCTACATTCTTCACACAGATGCCAGCATAATCGGGTTGGGAGCCGTTCTATACCAAGAACAGGATGATCAACTCCGGGTTATCGCCTATGCTAGTGGAGGCCTATCTCAGAGTGAATCTCGATATCCGGCACACAAACTTGAGTTTCTGGCCTTAAAATGGAGTGTCACAGAGAAATTCCATGATTATCTTTATGGTGCTAACTTCACAGTTGTTACAGACAACAATCCTCTTATATACGTTTTGACCTCAGCAAAATTGGACGCCACAAGCCACCGGTGGTTAGCTGCGCTGTCAACGTATTCCTTTAACCCTCTGAGGTCGGCCGTCACGCGGGCGTGATGAGCTCACTTTTTTCCTTATCAGTGCAAAAGAGACTCAAATTACTCTGTTGATTTTTATCTTACATTTAAGTGTTGTACATCATTAGATCCTGTTTAGTTTCTATTTTTTTTTTGTGGGTACTCACAATAAAAACAAACTGTTGTGCTTTTCGTCAAATAAAGAAAAATAAACATGATGCGCGTTTTACCTTCTCTCCGTCAGTGAAATCCATTCTGAAACGTCCGAAAAAATAACTGTAACTCTTTCAATACTTGTCACAGAGATACGAGATATGTCTCTTTATGAAGCTGAGATTCTCTTCTTTTAAATGAAGTAAGCTACTAAAAAAAATATTTCCAGTTTATGTAATCCGTTTGAAACCAAGGAGAGTTACAGTTTTTTCGCTCTCCCTTCATTATAGATAATTAGGTGAGCCCGCCACACCCCCAGCGCTTTTGACATGGTAAATAGTAGGGATGCACCGATACCGATACCAGTATCGGTATCGGGCCCGATACTGAGCTCATGTACTTGTACTCGTACTCGTAAAAATGCCCCGATACCAACAACCGATACCAGGCAGCATGTGTACAGTGTCAGAAATTATAATGGGGATAAAAAAAGAAGGCTGTATATGAAATAAATGTATCTTATCGTTGGAATATTAAACAGAATATATTAACGCGTCGTCTATATTTAACTACATGGTGCGCAAGCTGATAAGAGAAAAACGTGCAGTGGATTGAGCGCGCTACGACACAGACGCGAGAGCTGGTCGAGCGAATCCCTTTTTCACAGACGTCAGTGGAAAGTTTGTAGTTCAGTCGGATGTCAATGGCAAATCAAGTAAAACGAGGCATGTAGCTTATTAATAACGTTAACTAACGAGAGAGAGAGAGAGAGAGAGAGAGAGAGAGAGAGAGAGAGAGAGAGAGAGAGAGAGAGAGAGAGAGAGAGAGAGAGAGAGAGAGAGAGAGAGAGAGAGCGCACTTCTGTTGAATGCAGTTGATTGCGGATCGTTCACTCAGATCGTATATGTAAGTAAAACATGAAATGTTACCTTACTTATGTTTAACGAGTGGTTGCCTACATTATTACAGGACATTTGCAGGTCAAGAATTTCCATGAACTTCAAACATCCACAGGCACAGCGCGCACCCCGAAAACCACCAGACAGCTTCCAAATACTGAATGGAAGTCTTTCACGCATTGCGCTTGTACGGACGAATTCACACAAAACTATGTAAAAACACCTGTCTTGGCGAGTATCCTATTAAAAGTCTGTTATATATCTCAAGTGAATGTAGACAGTATAATTCAAATGGCGTCTGTGCGTTCGGCCTTAAAGGAGCAGCAGGTTAATAAATCTGCTGCTGTGTTTTAATGTTAATCAAAGAAAGGACAAATAAATTACTCTCTGCTCTTGGCTAAATAGGCTACCTCTATCAACTTTACAAAAAGATCCATATATATTTATGTGGCGGGGGAGGCGTGGTTCAGCGAGGTCTGCGACGGGAGAGAGAGCGAGGAAATGAGCGGTGGTAAGTGGGTCAAGTGCAAAATTACTTACACCTGTGTCTCGTTGCAGTAATTGGCGTGGGGAGACCGTATAAAAGACAGTCTGGAAGCAGCGAACAGGGAGAGAGGGCTGAGGACTCGTGGGAACGTGGAGAGAGGACTCTGAACGAGAGAAACGATCGTTATTGTGGACTTTGAACTGTGGAAAGAGTTTTATGTTTGACGCGCATGTGGCGCGAGTGTAACCTGAGTTATTTAATAAATTATCCACGAGTCTCAGCCAGCCGACCCCGGTCTCCTTCCTTCACCCACACACACCCAAAACCAAGGGAACACTACATTGGTGCCGAAACCCGGGAAAGGAAGGAGAACGCCGCCGCCAAGATGCAAGCTCCGTCAGGAACAGCGGGATCGCCATTTGCGGACATCATCTCCTCACTCGCGGGTCTGAATCAGGAAAACCATCAAGCCCTGCTGGACTTGCGGGCGGATCAGGATCGTCGATTTCAAGCCCTGATACAAGCCCAGCAGGAGGACCGCGAGCTATTCCGGAGCTGGCTGGACCGGGACGTTCGGACAGAGCCAGTTTCCCCCAGCTCTATCCCAGCCGCTCACATGTCTCTTACGAAGATGGGTGTCTCTGATGATCCTGAAGCCTTCTTGGACTTGTTCGAGAGAACAGCGGAGGCATGTGAGTGGCCAGCAACTAGCTGGCCGGTGCGTCTAATTCCACTGCTCTCGGGAGAAGCCCAGAAGGCGGCTCAACAACTACCCGTCCAGAACCTCCTGGTATACGCCGATCTGAAATGAGCCGTTCTCCAGAGGGTCGGCCTCAACCCCGAACAACATCGTCAGCGTTTCCGGTCACTAGAACTTGCGGAAACGGGCCGACCCTTTGTCTTGGCGCAGCAACTCCGGGACTCGTGCCGCAAATGGCTGTTGGCCGGAGGAGGCGACGCCGAGGCCATCGTCAACAAGGTGGTACTGGAACAGTTCGTGTCTCGGTTGCCGAAGAGGACTGCCCAGTGGGTCCAGTACCACCAGCCGGCGTCGCTCGATCGGGCCATCCAACTGGCGGAGGATCATCTGGCAGCGTGCTCCGGGGGTGGCGAACCCCTCCCATCCATATCTCTCTCTCTCTCTCTTCCCCTGTCTCTCTCTCTTCCCCTTCCCCTAAACCCGTTCCTTTTCCCAGGACCCGAGCCAGTGGACCACCGAGGGCACCTCCCCGCTGGAGGATTGAAGCTGAGGGTCCCGCCGGGCCGCGAGGGTCTGTCAGGGGAGGGAGACCAGCCCAAGCTGAAGGGGCCGACGCGGGTCCTGCGCTCTCCCCCCGCCAATTCCTTGACCCACTTCCTGCCACTAGGGCGGCGGGGAAGCCTGGGCCAGCCTGTTGGCGTTGCGGGGATCCGGGCCATTTCATCGACCGCTGCCCGGTCATGGAGGTGGGGACATTGGTTCGGATCCCGGACGTCCCGCAGGCCGCCCCCGATCAAGCCGGGTTATACCAGATACCTGTGAGTATTAAGGGGGGTACTTATCAGGCATTGGTGGATTCAGGTTGTAACCAGACCTCCATCCATCAAAGCCTGATACAATCCAGGGCATTGGATACGGGCCGCATGGTTAAGGTGAGGTGTGTACACGGGGATATAGTGGAATACCCCTTAAAATCCATCACTATTAATTTCAGGGGACAAAATCATTGTGTGGAGGTGGCAGTTAGCCCGCGCCTCCGGCATCCGTTAATTTTGGGAACAAATTGGCCAGCTTTCGAACAATTATTGGGATGTTTAACAACGGATGCCTCTGGGGAAAACAGAAGGCGAGGAAGGGGGGCGAGCGCTCAGGTTGGAGAGGCTGTTCCTGGACCCAGCGGAACTGTTTCAGAGGAACCGAGCGGCTTGGCGAGGCTAAACCTCTCCAGTCGCGATGACTTTCCCCTGGAACAGTCCCAAGACGAGACACTCAGACATGCGTTTGAACAGGTCCGTTCCATCGATGGGCAGATCCTCCAACCTGACCGCACGCTCTCCTATCCCTATTTTGCCATTATTAAAGACCGGTTGTATCGAGTGACCCAAGACACTCAGACAAAGGAGGATACAACCCAATTGTTAATACCACGGAGCCGTCGGGAAATGCTTTTCCAGACGGCGCATTGTAATCTGATGGCGGGGCATCTAGGGATGACAGCTACGTTAAACCGTCTAATGACCCGATTCTTTTGGCCGGGCATTCACGAGAATGTGCGCAGATGGTGCGCGTCTTGTCGGGAATGTCAGTTGGTAAACCCACCGGCCGCTCCAAAAGCGCCATTGCGCCCTCTACCTCTTATGCAGGTCCCCTTCGAAAGAATTGGTATGGACCTCATCGGGCCATTAGAGCGGTCAGCACGGGGACATCGCTTTGCATTAGTTATAGTAGACTATGCAACACGATATCCCGAAGCAGTGGCGCTACGCACTATATCAGCTAAGAGTGTGGCAGACGCCCTGTTTCGTTTAATCTCCCGCGTGGGAATCCCGAAAGAGATACTCACGGATCAGGGCACCGCGTTTATGTCACGCACGTTAAACGAATTGTATGAATTATTGGGCATTAAATCGGTGCGTACCAGTGTCTATCACCCACAAACGGACGGATTGGTCGAACGATTTAATCGCACGTTGAAAACAATGATTCGTAAATTCGTACAAGAAGACACGAAAAATTGGGATAGATGGCTGGAACCCCTCTTGTTCGCCGTGCGAGAGGTCCCGCAAGCCTCCACGGGGTTTTCCCCCTTCAAGCTTCTTTATGGACGTCAACCCTGTGGGGTGTTAGACGTCCTTAAAGAGACTTGGGAGGACGGATGCTCAGACAGCAAAAATGAAATTCAATATGTCATGGACCTGAGAGCAAAACTCCATACACTGGGGCGGCTCTCTATGGAAAATTTGCTTCAGGCCCAGGACAGGCAAAGCCGGCTGTATGATAGGGGAACTAAGCTCCGAGAGTTTGCACCGGGAGATAAAGTACTCGTTTTACTGCCAACCTCTAGCTCCAAATTATTAGCGAAGTGGCAAGGACCCTTTGAGGTCACACAGCGGATAGGAGATCTCAATTATGAGGTAGTGCGAACAGACAGAGGCGATTCACGTCAAATTTACCATCTCAACCTCCTTAAAAAATGGAGTGAGGAAGGGTCAGTGTTGCTTGCGACGGCAGTGAGTGGAGAGGAGGATCTCGGGCCAGAAGCGATCATCAAGGGAAAATCTCTCGCCCTGGCCCCGGGGGGGGATCACCTCTCGCCCTCGCAACTCACTGACATCACAAGATTGCAAAAGGAGTTTGCAGATGTGTTCTCGCCCCTGCCTGGTCGTACTAATCTGATTCAGCACCATATTGAGACAGAGCCGGGCGTGGTGGTTCGTGGCCGGCCATACAGGTTGCTTGAACACAAAAAAAAGGTGGTTCAGACTGAATTAGAGGCAATGCTGGAGATGGGAGTAATCGAGGAGTCCCACAGTGACTGGGCAAGCCCGATAGTTTTGGTTCCTAAAACAGACGGCTCGGTACGGTTTTGTGTGGACTATCGCAGGGTGAATGCAGTGTCGAAATTCAGCGCTTATCCAATGCCACGGATTGACGAGCTGCTTGATCGGTTAGGTACGGCTCGCTTTTATTCGACATTGGACTTAACGAAAGGTTATTGGCAGATCCCCTTATCTCCCATTTCCAAAGAAAAGACAGCCTTCACCACGCCGTTTGGATTACACCAATTTGTGACACTTCCTTTCGGGCTGTTCGGGGCTCCGGCCACGTTTCAGCGTCTCATGGACAGAGTTCTGCGGCCTCATGCTCAGTATGCCGCTGCATACTTGGATGATATCATCATCTACAGTAAGGACTGGCAGCGGCATATGGAGCATTTGAGGGCCGTCCTCGGGGCGCTGAGACGGGCGGGGCTAACGGCCAACCTGAAGAAGTGTGCAGTTGGGCGGGTGGAGGTAAGGTATCTGGGCTTCCACTTAGGTCATGGGCAGGTGCGTCCCCAAATTGATAAGACAGCAGCGATTGCAACCTGTCCCAGACCTAAGACCAAAAAGGAGGTGAGGCAGTTCCTGGGGCTGGCGGGATATTACAGAAGGTTTATTCCTGATTATTCGGACCTCACCAGCCCGCTGACTGACCTCACTAAAAAGGAGGTACCAGATACGGTCCAGTGGACGGAGCAGTGCCAACAGGCTTTTACCCAGGTTAAGGCTGCTCTGTGTGGCGGACCGCTCCTGCATTCTCCAAATTTCTCTCTTCCTTTTGTTTTGCAGACTGACGCGTCGGACAGGGGGCTGGGCGCTGTCCTGTCCCAGGAGGTGGAGGGGGAGGACCGCCCGGTGCTGTACATTAGTCGTAAGCTCTCAAAGAGAGAGACTAAGTACAGCACCATAGAGAAGGAGTGTTTGGCCATCAGGTGGGCGGTTCTCACCCTTCGCTATTACCTCCTGGGGCGGGAGTTCACCCTCTGTTCGGACCACGCGCCCCTGCAGTGGCTCCACCGCATGAAGGACACCAACGCGCGGATCACCCGTTGGTATCTAGCTTTACAGCCTTTTAAGTTCAAGGTGATCCACAGACCGGGGGCGCAGATGGCTGTGGCGGACTTCCTCTCCAGGAATGGGGGGGGGGGCTGCAGGCCGGATGGCTCCCCGGCCTGAGTCGGGCGGTGGGGGTATGTGGCGGGGGAGGCGTGGTTCAGCGAGGTCTGCGACGGGAGAGAGAGCGAGGAAATGAGCGGTGGTAAGTGGGTCAAGTGCAAAATTACTTACACCTGTGTCTCGTTGCAGTAATTGGCGTGGGGAGACCGTATAAAAGACAGTCTGGAAGCAGCGAACAGGGAGAGAGGGCTGAGGACTCGTGGGAACGTGGAGAGAGGACTCTGAACGAGAGAAACGATCGTTATTGTGGACTTTGAACTGTGGAAAGAGTTTTATGTTTGACGCGCATGTGGCGCGAGTGTAACCTGAGTTATTTAATAAATTATCCACGAGTCTCAGCCAGCCGACCCCGGTCTCCTTCCTTCACCCACACACACCCAAAACCAAGGGAACACTACAATTTAATTTATACAGTAATGAATATGCAGTGCATGAAATATATATTTGTTGAACTAATTAAGTTTAAATTTAATAAACAACTAATATGATTGATATTATTTTGGTTTCTCTACCAATACATTTAAAAATTACAAATGCATGAATTGAAAATTAATTGAAAATTAAAAATACAGGTATCGGTATCGGCGAGTACCAAAAATGAAAGTATCGGTATCGGACTCGGTCTGGAAAAAGTGGTATCGGTGCATCCCTAGTAAATAGGCGATATGAATCGCACACGCGGCACGCCCCCCGATAAATGCCATAACAACAGAAGATTCTTCATCAGAGATTCACTGATAGTTCATCGCGTTTTAGGGATGGAAGCACACTACTCCTTCAGAGGATTATGGACAGCGGGGAATAATTAACCTTTTCCTCAGGGAATTTGAAACTCAGATGACGAACGGTTGCATTTTGAAGAACGAATTGACCCCGAGGATAAGTTCGGAGTAAGTTGTTTAGTGTTTTTTATTTCCTTTTCTGATCATAGAGCTCAAATGCATTTTCAGACTATATTTTGCCTAGTAAATATTACCTCACAACATTCAGTTTTAAATAGCTGCTTAGGTTATAATGATTTAGTGAAATATATCGATCTGCAAGTTTTGTTTGTGTTCTTCTGTGGTCTAGTGGTTAGATCGTTTGCCAAGCGTGTCAGAGGTTACGAGTTTGAATTCACCCTCTGCAACTTTTTTTTCTCTCATCAAAACCGAATATGTTCATCATACAGTCTATATCAAACACACACGTATATAGGACACACGTTTGTGTGCATTTTATTTTGTGATTTCACCAGAATGAATAGTGTCCGCAATGGCAATAGATTGAAGAGCACGTCCTAAGAGCGAGTGAAGACTTTAAGTCTTTATGTTCTTAGGAAAGATTTCTATTTTGAATAAATGCTGTTCTTTTTAACTTTTTATTCATCAGTGAATCATTCTTAGTTCAGGCTGCCTCACAGCACCTTGATGGGCCATTAGACATTGGGGGAGTGTCTTTAGTCTTCCCAGGTGTAAATCACATTAATATTCATGGGCATTAACACTCCCACGCATACAGCACTGCTGACCCAAAAAGTGATGTAAGAAATTCAAATCGTTATATTGATCTTTCTGAAAGTGTGGTCAGAATGATTGTCACTTCATTTTGAACTAAAAATTCTAGCCTACAAGAATAGTAACTCAAAAGTATTGTGGACAACTATTCAGTATGTGTTAAATGGCCTTATTGCAGTGACTTTTTTTTCCCCAAAACGTACTAACCACGCATATTATTTTTTTTCTATAAAATGCAAACATGTACATCCATTTTGCTCACATATTATTGTAGCAGAGTTTGTGCTGAATACAGGAAATTTATATGTTGGCAAATGGTATGTTTTAAGTAGCTGAAATAAGCACAAATGTCAGGGCATACCAAAACACCTCAAGGGCCCCAAAACAGATCAGACTTCTTAGGGTTAAGATGCAGTACCGTGCTGGCAAACACAACTTTGATGCAGACGCTCTGTCCAGACGTTACCATGAAATGCCAGATAAGGCTGCAAGCTGTGAAGAATGGGAATTTGTGAACCGACTAGCTGAGCAACTGTGTGACCCCGGTGAAGCTGCAGAAATCTCCCCGGACATTGTGGTTGCTATTTGTCAGAGCAGTCTTGTCAGATCATGCTGTCCTGCTGACTGCACTCAACTTGATGTGACCTTAGTTGAGTCTCTTTCTGTCCATACTAATATTATTCCTGACTGTTTTGCCGAGGAAGAGTCGCTTGGCCTTCCTGTCATTTCCCCTCTGACCCACGCTGACCTAAAAGAGGAGCAGCGGGCCGACCCAGAAATTCGAGAAGTCATCTACCAGCTTGAGACAGGAGAAAAGGTTTCTTCCACTGTTCGAGAGGAACTTCCTGAGCTTCCATTGTTGTTACGGGAGTGGAATCGGTTACAGCTGGAAGATGGAGTTCTATACAGGAGTTCTATCTGCCCCCAGTGTTGCGTTCTACCATCCTGAAGAGTCTCCATAGTGATATGGGCCACATGGGCATGGATTTGGTGCGGCAGCGGTTCTTCTGGCCAAAAATGGCCGCTAATGTCGAGAACTTCATTAAAACCTGTGGTCGGTGTGTAAGACGTAAGACTCTTCCTGAAAAAGCAGCTCCGTTGGTAAATATTCAAACCAGTCGTCCTTTAGAATTAGTATGTATGGATTTTCTATCCCTTGAGCCGGACAGTAGCAACACTAAGAACATATTGGTACTTACTGATCACTTCACCAAATTTGCAGTCGCCATTCCAACTGCTAATCAGAAGGCCAAAACTGTGGCGAAGTGTCTGTGGAATGACTTCATGGTTTGCTATGGCATTCCAGAACGCCTACATTCTGACTAAGGGCCAGACTTTGAGTCTAAACTGATTAAAGAACTCTGTGATGTAGCTGGCATCAAGAAAACTCGGACCACTCCATACCATCCCAGGGGCAACCCTGTCGAGCGCTTTAACCGGACAATGTTAAACATGCTGGGGACCCTCGAGAGCAAGCAGAAGGCTAAGTGGAGGGAGTACGTTAAACCCTCTTGTCCATGCGTATAATTGCACGCGGAATGAAGTTACAGGGTTCACACCTTATGAACTCCTGTTTGGACGATCACCACGGCTCCCGGTTGACTTAGCTTTCGGGTTGCCAGTCCGTGACTCTCCATCTCCCTCGCACTCCCAGTATGTGAAGGATTTAAAATCACGTCTTGAGGAGAGCTACAAGCTTACATGCCAGAATGCTCAGAAGTCAGCTAAAAGGAACAAAAGTCGGTTTGATCAACGTGTAAAACCTGCAAGCTTGGATGTTGGCGACCGAGTTCTTGTTCGGAATGTCAGAATCCGAGGAAAACATAAGCTCGAAGACAAGTGGGAACAAGAGGTGTATGTGGTTGTGAAACGTGCTGGGGATCTTCCAGTTTACATTGTGAGACCAGAGACCAAGGAGGGACCTAACCGCACACTCCATCGTGATCTGCTCTTGCCCTGTGGCTTCCTATCAGCGTCTGCTACAGAGGAATTTCCAGAGGATCTTCCTGCTCAAAAGCCCCATACTCGCAGCCAGAGTCGTAACCACACTGACCAAGTTGATATTGATGAGGATACAGAGGATGCTGAACTTACCATCCTTGGGAGTTTTCCTCAGTTTCCAAAGAGGTTCAGTGTGGAAGGAGCAAGTGGATGTGAACATGAACCTACGACCGATGCCTTACTGGTAGCTCCAAGTGACGCTGATTCTGTTCCACCTTATCCACAAAGCCCTGCAACAGGACCTTCAATTGCAACCTCATTTGAAAACCATTCACCTGAAATTGAAGAGTCCTGGCCAACCTCTGGTATAGATCCATCTATATCCGGATGCGAAGTAGAAACTCCTGTAGCAGAGACTGAAGTGGAAGAATCTGGAAATACTCTACTGGTACCGATAGACGGACATGTTACAAGAGAGATGGAGATACCTGTGGGAGGAGAATTGGAATGTCCTGTGGAAGAGATAACCATCAATGTGCCTGAAGCTGAAGTGCTTCTGGAGCCTGAGGCTGAAGCTTGTGAGCCGGTCCAATCTGAGTCATCTGTGGGTCCTGCTGTTCATAGTTCTACTATTGCTCCCAGTGATACATTGGGATCTGATGTAGCACCCAGGCGTTCAGGGCGGCAGCGTCAACCCCTTCAACGCCTTCAATATGCAATATTGGGCAACCCATTAATTTCAGTCGTTCAAACTCTTTTTCATAGCTTGTCTAATGTTTATACAGAGGCCCTTAGTCACGCCGCTGCAGCAGACTCTGTCCCTAAACTATAATAGATGCTTCTGCAGTTTTATGCAACGGGACGTGCATGATTTAAGGGGGGAGGGTGTAACCCAGATGGTTTTTGCGTTATTCTCCTTATATTCTCCTTATTCGCGGCTCCCTTTTGTGTTCGCGTTGTCACGAGACTTCGTGAAGTATCGCGAGACTTGAGATGGAGTGTTGCGTCATTTCCTTTAAATACGGCCGCGCGCTGTTGTTTGGTATGTGTGTGCGCGAGCTGTGTGTTGAGCTGCTGCAGGTAGGCGTTTAGCCCTGTAAAGCATTTTATTAATTAAACTGCTGGTTTATTTATTATGTATGCTAATCTTTTAGATTACCTCTACCTTTGCAAATGACTGCTGTTGAGTGACTTAATGATGTGGAAACTGGTGAGTTGTCACTGTTGTTATACGGTGCTAAAAGTGTGTTGTATGTGTATATGGTTCTGTTAGCTGGCGCTGGCTGTGCTTAATCATACTGAGTTGACTATATATATATATATATATATATATATATATATATATATATATATATATATATATATATATATATATATATATATATATATATACATTTTGTGCTTATTTAAATGAGCAAAACATTAATAATTAATCTTAATATTGTTGAGTATGAAGTTATCAACTAGTCTTTGATTCTGAAATGTATTTTGAAGCTATTTATCGATATTGTCTATTTATTCGAGTATTCTTGCTGATTGTTAAATTATTTATATTTCTATATGCAGTATTTATATTGAATCATGTACATGATGAAACAAATGAACTGAGATTATGATGATAATATGATGACTTTATTATATTATGGTGATAAGTTGTGATGCTTGGAACCAGAGTGATGTATTAATTGGTCCTGTTTTGTACAGGCCAGGTTCTGTGCATTGATGGCGAGCCACTAGGCCTAACCCTGATGCATTGGAGTCCATGCATCTACCGGTGTGGTAGGAGGTGCTGCAGCTGCTAACTTTGCTACACCTGCGCACACACCCTCAGAGACATTTTCACACACCTTTGGACACTTTATACATCTATATATATATTGGTGCTGATCTTATGAACTGTTCCATCCTGAACTCTTTGGACTCTGTCTGTCTCGTAACTGTGTGTTGTGAACCGCGGCGGCTTCAAGCATTTTTCTTATGATTGAGTGAATTCTGAAATTGTTGTATGCTCATTAATAACTTTGAACTGAATACCTCATATGTGCACGTGTAAATATTGTAAATACTTGTTGTCTTATATGTAATACAATTCACAATTGCACTGCAGCCATGACTCTTGTGTATTATTGAACTCTACCATTTCCTCCCTGAGCCAAACTAAGATCTTCTGATATTGGTCTACTATTTTTATATACAATTGCAGTGTTTATATGCTACAGCTAGCTCAATCATTCTTTTTGCATACAAAACCAGAGATGTAACATGTTCAGATCAAGCCTCCAACATGCCCATGGTGCGTTGTTTTCATCCTCTAATCAGTCTGTACAAACTGCGTAATATGCGTTTACAAAAAAACAAAAACACAAAAAGGCATTGCACGTCTTTGCACACATGTTCTATAGATCTGCGATTGATAGTTACGTCTTCCGATGACTCATTGACGTATCACGTTCTGTGCACTATGAGCCCCGGTTGTGTCGCATGTTGTGACGTCACACGCTGCGTCATTTGACCATGCGTTTGATTCCCGCTTGACTCCCATTTGCTATATGTTCCTTATATCGTTATTGTCTTTTTACCATTGCTTTATTTTATCATTTCTTTCTCCTTTAGACATTCACAAATACAAGGACATTCACACACACACACACACACACACACACACACACACACACACGCGCACGCGCATGCAGCAGCGTTAGGTCTAAACGAAAGTACACGCCTTTTTTTTGAATGAGTGTAAAAATGAGTGTATCTTAAAAACTAATTTATGTAAACAGTTCAAATAAATTCTGTATAGTTTTAAATTGTTTTATGCACGTTTTTCTCATTGACAAGTTTGAGGTTGACATTTATCCATTTTTTGTATTGAATAAAATATGTAAAAATAAAATTATTTATTTTTTTCTTTTTGTTTATTGCACTTTTGAGATATTTATATAGTTACTATTGATTTATTATAAACATAGCCTTCAAATTGGGAGTGTAAGGATTATTTTGATGTATGGCATATGAAAATGCTCAAAAGAATGACAGCACAGCATGTAAAAATACAAAGATATACTCTGGTGGAATTGTTCTATGGCAGGTCATAAAGGGTTAACAGCCAGCGAATCAGAGACAGCGTGGTCACCAACGCTCGCATAGCCACATGGCTGATGACACTCCAAGGACGTGACGTCGAGGCACGCTATGCCCAAAACCACAAATCATCCTTGGGCAATGGACTGGCAGTCTGTCAAAACTGCTCCGACGACTCCCCAAACACATTACCTGAACCTAAAGAACCCCCACAACCAGCACAAACAAATCACAGATACTTTGAAGAGAACGTGTGTCAAGGGATGCCCACAGCATATGTTGACGGCTGCTTATATAATCACCAGGGTAACCTTAAGGCGGGAGCAGGTGTGGTCTGGCTCAACGACAACGACAAAAGCCACAGCCTTGCAAAACCAAATTTCCAATGACGACATTATAACTCTCCAATCTTCGGATGCAGACGTCCAAACTATTGTTAAACACCTCTCTGACCCACCATCAAACCCCATAACCACCTCTGATCTTGCTGCTTCCTCCAACCTCCGGCATCTTAAGGCAGTTCTGCACATGCTACATCTAAAACATGGCATCCTGGTACATGCCCCTGATGAACTCACTACGCTCAAGCTTGTGGTCCCTCAGTGCCAAAGGGGGATGATGCTCACACATGCCCATGATGCACCATGTGCTGGACACCACGGCGCCAAAGCCACTTACGAAACGCTAAGACAAGTGGCATACTGGCCTGGCATGCAGCAAGATGTAGCAGAGTATGTAAAAGGGTGCCTGGTGTGTTGCCAATTACAACCATCAAACCCGAACCAAAGTGCAACTCCTAACAAATCCACCGGGGTGCCACCCTTTGAGCTAATGACGGGACGGCAAATGACACTGCCGCTCCACCTGCTCTACCAGCCAGGTGACATGAGCCTTGTCACGGCATATACCACCCACCAGTATCTTGAAGAGTTGCATCACCACCTAAGAACCGCCTTTGCCTTCTGCACGTTTCTGTACGTTTTGTTGTGCAAAGGACGCAAAGCCTATTATGACCAGAAGGCATCTCACCAAGAACTCAACATTGGAGACAAAGTGTGGTACTACAGTTTTGTGCAGTCACGACAATCGAGTCCCCACCGCCTGTCAAAGAAGTTCCTGCCTCGCTGGACAGGACCCCATGAAATCGTGGACAAGCTCTCACCTGTCACATACCGAATCAAGATGAGCCAAAAGCGTGATGAGCCAGTTCTACTTTGGGTCCACCGAAACCAGATAAACGGCACTTGGGCTCCAACAGACAAGAAAAGGGGGAAAACCAAAAGTGACTGACACAGATCAATTTCACCACACACTACACCCCATTTAACAAAACATTCATTTGTCTGCATAAACACCTCAAACGATATACCCCCATTACTTTGAGACAGTCCCCACAAACAAGAAGTAATTAGTATCCCACAGGTGTCATTACTAATGCTCACTTTCTTCATTTCCTTCCTTCTCTTCCACTCCTCTCACCTACCAACCATTACAGCAGCTGATCGTGGCATTTCTACTTCAGCTATTAAGATCCTGGGCAGATGGTCTTCCTCCGCATTCAAATCTTACATAAGACCAGATTCAAAATCCATCCTTAAAGCTCAGCAAGCTCTCCAGCCATGATCTAGGTAAATTCCTATTTATTTACTGGTGGTGGTGTTTTTGCCAAAGCGGCTCGTCATTTATCATGATAGTATGGTTTAGCTACTAAACCAAGATGGCCCGCGGGCTAGGTGTCTGTTTAAACGGCTGTTTCACACCAAAGTTTTAAGCGGCTGTGGCCAGTACCAAAACAATGATGACCCGTGGCTATGCGCTCTACCAAAAGACGGCCTGTGGCCATGTGTCCTATCAAACGATGGCCTGTGGCCCTTGTGTCCCATCAAAAGATGACCTGTGGCCCATGTGTCCTATCAAAAGATGGCCTGTGGCCCATGTGTCCTATCAAAAGATGGCCTGTGGCCCATGTGTCCTATCAAAAGATGGCCTGCGGCCCATGTGTCCTATCAAAAGATGGCCTGTGGCCCATGTGTCCTATCAAAAGATGGCCTGTGGCCCATGTCTCCTATCAAAAGATGGCCTGTGGCCCATGTTTCCTATCAAAAGATGGCCTGTGGCCCATGTGTCAAAAAAAAAAAAAAAAAAAACTAATTCTAATATTATTCTTTCTATTCTAGGAACTTTAGGATTCACGACCGGTGGGTATACCTCCTCTACCGTTCTTTGGGGGTGGGCCCCGTCCCGGCGGATTATTACTTCACCTAATTTTAGGGGTGGGCTGCGGCCCTGCCTTCATCTCAGGCAGGATGCGCAGATTCCGTACCCGCAGAATGCGAGTTACGGACGGGGCCTACGCCAAAGAATTTGATTGCTTGCTGAGCTCATAAATAAATGTTTATTGTCTCAGTATTATTCTCCCGAGTCTTTCTGGTAGAACTGGATATTTGCAGTACTGGAGCCTCAGCCTGGGTGGAAGAAACCACAGCGCGTGCTTCCAAACCCTGAAATGAGGCACTGGATCCGACAGGTGAAGGCTGAGATAGAGCAGGGCCTGTCTCAAACCCCTCTGTCAGATCCATCTCCGAACCCCACAACTGAAGCCGCCGCTCTGCCTCGACAGAAGCGGGACCTGAGCCGCTGGAAACGCGAGCAGAACAACTCTCCTCGAAGAGTGATCGGTGGGAGCGGAGCGTTCTTAGTGGGAAACGCTCACATAGCTCACAATCAGCCCCCTCGAGAGCTGACTGGGCATGCTGCACTCCCAAACAAACAACAGATAGTTGGTGTGTATCCCCACCCGTAAGATAGGAGGAACACACTGCCTATATGAATGTTCACTCGTCATTATATACCGGTATGTATATATATATATATATATATATATATATATATATATATATATATATATATATATATATATATATATATATATAATATTATTATTATTATTATTATTATTATTATTATTATTATTTTTTTGTGTGTGTGTGAAAAACTCCTGCCTAGTAAAACTAAGGACAGACAAAAACACTTGAGACAATGATTAACACATAGAGAGCTTGCTGAAGGCCCGTGGTTGACTTGCTTCAGTCTATCAGAAGCTGATGCGGTTGTTTTGTGGGTGCTTTATAGTTTCCTGGTCGATGACGTCACCCGCCTATGACGTTCCGTCTCTCCATTGGACTAATTACATACGTGCTTCATGACGCACTCACGCAGGGGAGTTCCTTTGAAAGGGAACTGGCTGCCACCCTGGTTATAGTTAGCAATTACATAATTCCCATTAACCCTTTAGGCGCCAGAGGTTTTTTTCTAAAACGTTCGATATTGACATCTTAATTTCAAAAGGCTATATCTTAAAAGTGATAAAAGATAGATACTTTCTGTAAATTAGAGAAGTATTAAGGATGACCCAAAGTTTATGTAGGGATTAAATTTCCCCATCTAATCTGCATATTATGACGTCATATGGTGGCGGCTATCTTGGATTATAGAATTTTCATGAAAAGTCACATGTTTAAATGATAAAATGCAGCACTTCTTTCCCCCCAAAATGTCCCTCACCTTCTGTATGCTATATTGCACAATACTGAATGCTCAGGTAAATATTAATTAGTAAACAAACTGTGTAAATCATTACTAATAAATGGTAGAAACAAACCGAATACATGTAGCGGTTGGCCTTTTGCTGTAGAGATTTTCCCATTACTACATACAGTAGGCACTCTGATTTCATGTATGGGGCACATATATATTATTCATATGACACACAAACACAAGTAGACAAGACCTGTTTAGGTCAAAAGCTCAGATCTGTCTCGCGAGTGTGCACAGCTCGGACTACGAGCAGCGCGGGCGCGGCCAGATCTGCCTCGCGCGCGCGCGCCGAGTGTGCACACATCTCGGACTACTATCATTGCGATTACGACTCCCCACCCTGCTCCACGTTGCCCCCAAACTGTCCTATGAATACTTCGACCTTGTCTAACATACCCAGTGGCATTAGACACAGTTTCCACCACAATACTGTCGCCGCGATTCCAGAGAGGCACACGGTCAGAAGACAAAGCAACATAAAAATCTCCCGTCTCGTTCCCCACAACACTAACACGCCTGCTAACTTCACAATGAACACTCTGACCCCGGGAAACATTGTTTCCATCACTGACACTGGGCAAAGGACCATCTAAATTGGGCAAAGGATTCACCGTTTGTGGTTGGTGTAGGGCACTTTCACTTTCAGAATCACCGTCATCTTCTGAAGGCAGATATTCCGCTTCAGAATCAGGGTCCGCGAATAGAGGACCCAACACTTCATTGCGGGTAAGCTTTATTGATGCCATAATATAGATAATAGATGATATTAATAATAATAATCTAATGCAAATACTCGCTGACATTGACAATATTGCTCTGATAAAATGGGTCACTCGCACACTAGCTCCGCTTTTGCTCGCACTGATTCCATGCGCTCTCTAGCTCGAAGATTTTATATAGAAGCATGACATTTTTTTGAGTCGGGGATGAAGTGTGACATGTCTACCATCTAGTGGAGGGGAGGACGAACGAAATTTGACACCCTATTTGACAAAATCGGCCGTTTTATACAGTGCCGCATCTTGTCGAATAAACTCGACCGTGGCGCCAAGAGGGTTAAATGGTTTACCTGGTTTAGTGCCACATTGACCACTGTAGAGTCTGTGTTACAGGTGGCTTTGCAGGCAAATCCTGAGATACAGATGGAGATGATGAACTGAGGAATGGAGAACACCAGCATTATTCCAACGATCGCCAGGTCATATCTCTAAAATATATTCAACAAGATCATATAAAAGTAGATTACAAATAATATCCCATCAATTATATTGAGTGAGGTTCTAAAAGTTCAAATTACTACATCTAAACAGTCATCATATGGCTTTTGAACAATTGAAACATATTGAACAATATTTTTTGTCATTTAAAGCACAATTTCCAGTCGTTAGTCATTATAGAAAAGCAAATCTTTATTAGTAAAAATGTGTTTTAATTAGTAAATGATGACACAGTTGTCATTTTGGGGTGAACTATTCAAGTAAAACAGCAATTAAAGAAAAAAAACTAATTGAAACTGATCACATTAATATAGTATTGCACATTGTACATTTAGTACCTTCAAATAACAGTAGTCAGAAGAACAATCATAGTCATATCGCCACCTTCGACTGAAAATCTCTATGGACATCAGAACAATGGCGATCGCTGCAGTTATGGCACTGAGCACATTCATTATAAGAGAGGCTTTCACCTACAGGGAAAAAAGCTGACATGTGAAGGGTGACAGTAATAATAAATGTGACAGTAATAGTAAAGGTGTACACTTATAAAATGTCCTGAACTGCAGGTTTTAAATATTTAAATTGATAATGAGTCAGATCTCCTTTTAGTCCATATTGTTTTAATGGTAAAAATGGTAAAAAAAGAAATGCTAAGATTAATGTGCAAGCTTCTGACTAGTGTGGTAAAAGAGAGTTTTTGGGGGGAATTTATGTTTTTTTTTTTTTTACTTATTTGCCTTAATTTGTAATTATTTATATGTACAGGTCCTTCTCAAAAAATTAGCATATTGTGATCAATTTCATTATTTTCCATAATGTAATTAAACTTTCATATATTTTAGATTCATTGCACACCAACTGAAATATTTAAGGTCTTTTATTGTTTTAATACTGATGATTTTGGCATACAGCTCATGAAAACCCAAAATTCCTATCTCAAAAAATTAGCATATTTCATCCGACCAATAAAATAAGTTTTTTTATTAATACAAAAAAAGTCAACCTTCAAATAATTATGTTCAGTTATGCACTCAATACTTGGTCGGGAATCCTTTTGCAGAAATGACTGCTTCAATGCGGCGTGGCATGGAGGCAATCAGCCTGTGGCACTGCTGAGGTGTTATGGAGGCCCAGGATGCTTCGATAGCGGCCTTAAGCTCATCCAGAGTGTTGGGTCTTGCGTCTCTCAACTTTCTCTTCACAATATCCCACAGATTCTCTATGGGGTTCAGGTCAGAAGAGTTGGCAGGCCAATTGAGCACAGAAATACCATGGTCAGTAAACCATTTACCAGTGGTTTTGGCACTGTGAGCAGGTGCCAGGTCGTGCTGAAAAATGAAATATTCATCTCCATAAAGCTTTTCAGCAGATGGAAGCATGAAGTGCTCCAAAATCTCCTGATAGCTAGCTGCATTGACCCTGCCCTTGATAAAACACAGTGGACCAACACCAGCAGCTGACATGGCACCCCAGACCATCACTGACTGTGGGTACTTGACACTGGACTTCAGGCATTTTGGCATTTCCTTCTACCCAGTCTTCCTCCAGACTCTGGCACCTTGATTTCCGAATGACATGCAAAATTTGCTTTCATCCGAAAAAAGTACTTTGGACCACTGAGCAACAGTCCAGTGCTGCTTCTCTGTAGCCCAGGTCAGGCGCTTCTGCCGCTGTTTCTGGTTTAAAAGTGGCTTGACCTGGGGAATGCGCACCTGTAGCACACCTGTGCTCCAGACTCAGTCCACTGCTTCTGCAGGTCCCCCAATCTTCCTCAGGGTCCGGTCACCTCTTCTCGTTGTGCAGCGTTTTTTGCCACACTTTTTCCTTCCCACAGACTTCCCACTGAGGTGCCTTGATACAGCACTCTGGGAACAGCCTATTGGTTCAGAAATTTCTTTCTGTGTCTTACCCTCTTGCTTGTGTCAATGATGGCCTTCTGGACAGCATGATTGCGGTTTTGAGTAATGAAACAGGCTGGGAGTTTTTAAAAGCCTCAGGAATCTTTTGTAGGTGTTTAAAGGTTAATTAGTTGATTCAGATGATTAGGTTAATAGCTCGTTTAGAGAACCTTTTCATGATATGCTAATTTTTTTTAGATAGGAATTTGGGGTTTTCATGAGCTGTATGCCAAAATCATCAGTATTAAAACAATAAAAGACCTGAAATATTTCAGTTAGTGTGCAATGAATCTAAAGTATATGAAAGTTAAATTTTTATCATTACATTATGGACAATAATGAACTTTATCACAATATGCATTTTTTTTTAAAGGAACTGTATATACATTTTGATAAAATAGCAACATTTTATGTCAAAATCACTTTATAGGAGATCTACATTTGTGACCAGTTACGGAAACTAGGGACACAAGTCGGTTCTGGGGCATTTTGAGTTATTCACAGATTCTGAAAGTGTAGTCTCCAAGCTTTCCAACGATGTGTAACACATGGAAATCTGATAATATTTTGAGAAGTTGTGGCCATTTGAATGTAGGCACTCAGAAAAACTAAAAGCGGAGAAAACCGCCTCTAAAGATCTGCAGTTCTAACCTCTCTCTGCAGCTGGGAGTGACAATAGGGCTCATTTACATCTCATTTAGATAAGCCATACCCCTGTAAAGCTCCCCCAATGTGCTTTACAGCTTTTTTTTCTTTCCTGCTAGCAAATAACAATAGTAGGTTTGGGAAGGTCTAAACAGACTAAACATGAGATAACGTGTACGTGTTCTTAGAATGAACACAAAACAAAAAACTTTAATGTTTATGGAAACTCAACCCCAGGACCGGCGAATGCACTTCTGCCGCTCTAGGTGAAAAACAATTGTGCTGCCCCTCTATTTGAAACGTATACCAGCAACAACACAAAAAGACCAATATGCCATACATATAACGCAAAACCAGCAACAACACACGAAGACCAATAACGTTATGCCATACATAACGCAAAACCAGCAACAACACACAAAGCCCAATATGCCATACATATAACGCAAAACCAGCAACAACACACAAAGACCAATATCGTTATGCCATACATATAACACAAAACCAGCAACAACACACAAAGACCACTATGCCATGATATAACGCAAAACCAGCAACAACACACAAAGACCAATATGCCAAAGGCCTACATTTAACGCAAATAGTGCGCAACGCGCGTGTGCCCAAAATGTCAACAATATTAAAGTTTATGCAGGAGGCAAATGCCTGCTGGCATTTTTCTTTAAGCAGTCATGACAGGGATTTTCCAAATAATCACATTTCACCTCCTCAAATTACTGTTGCAAATCTCTTTACATCACTTATGTGCGTATACACACACAAATGAAATGTCCGCAAGCACATTATATCATCAGGAGGTTCAGCATCTTAAATAACGACTAAAGAGCAAATGAAGCTTAACTTACGTTTCAGAAACGCGCACGGCAGGCCTTCATGGCAGCAAAGGTCTTAACTGCATCCTGTAATTCGATTGTTGCCAGTCCATTAAGTCTCCATTAAGTCTGTTCCCTGTTCACAAAACGTTCCCCATTCAAAGCAATCGGGATGTCTCATATGAAACAGCCAGCTACCGTTGTCAGCGAGCCGAGCCGCTGTATTCAAGCACAGAGGGCGCGCGCGCACGGATTTCAGTTTCCCGAGCCCACAAAGTGCGGCGAAAACATTTTCAGTGTACTGGTAACTGCCACGGTTCAGCTCGTCTGCGACAATCTTTGCGGCGTCCATCTTCATTGAATTGAATTGAGCCGACCAGAGCAAAGCATAATAAGTAGCCATGCGGTTCACTTGGAGGGCGGGGACAAAAGCGTCATGTTCAGTATGGAAATACACACAGACAATAACACGCCACGCCCCTACTGCGTGCTAGAATCTACGAAAACAAGCCGATTTCAACCTCAAAATGTGAGCTTTTAAATATACCAATACTGCTATCTCAAACATGGAGAGGCTTCTTCGTGATTTCAACTAACAGATTCTGCAAAAAAGCGAAAATCACAAATTTTGGAAAAAAAACGTTTGTTTCTCATTTTTCTCGCAAGTTGTGCTGCCGACTTGCGTCCCTGGTTTCTGTAACGGGTCACATTTCTCAGTTTCATTCAGCTAATCAGTGTTCACTTAATGGAGGGGACTGGGGATGAGCACAAGAGGATGTGATGTGGTGTTGCCATGCCATTTCTGTGTATTTGTGTTCTGAAGACCCCCCCCCCCCCCCCCACCACCACACCACACCACACCACACACACACACACACACACACACACACACACACACACACACACACACACACACACACACACACACACACACACAGACCATATTAATTTCCTATGTGGCGTCTATATAGACACAAACATCCTGTGTGACATTTTCCCCACAGTAACACAATCAGATTCAAAAAAAATTCAATGTGGAAAAAGAAAAGTTATCACACACAGATTTCAGCACATTATGTACATACCACACACAGATGAAGTTTATTCTGCGCAGCAACAGACAGAGATCCAGCAATGATGAACTGAGAGAGAAACAACACATTTCACTGTTCATTCTGGAAACTAAGAAAGAGAGGCTTTAAAGTAAAACCATTAAATGTAACTTACAATAAGGGATCCCCAGTAGGAGATGCCACTGATGGCAGTGATATCTTGGTAATAGAAGGCACTGGTGCGTACGATACCCAATAAAAGAACCACCACTCCAATCATTATTTGGACAGTCTAGACAGGGCAGATATGAGTCAAATACTGTTCTTCATAATGGCACACACACACACACACACACACACACCACACACACACACACACACACACACACACACCATCTATTAACTTGGTCATATCATAACAGCTTTTTATTTTCTGTTCATTTTTTTCACAGAAGAAAATCAGACACTAAAATATTCCTGAAATCATACATAATCATAATTCATCAGTAAATGCATTACCCCCAATGCCTTTGGCTGTGCGCTGGAAAACCCAGTAAGAGCCGTATTGTGATGTGCTCGTCTGCTCTCCTGTCCATCATCTCCAGTCACAATATTCTGGGTCACCTGTGGATTTACTTGGATGACCACTGTAGCTTTATCAGTGGAGATGATCTTGCTGGCTTCCATTTCAGGAACACTTTTCACCTGTAATTCTGCAGTTCACAACTCACTCAGGGATTTTTTATTTTCTGCGTTTGATGTACAGTATTTATGATTAAAGCATTATCTGATGCCCTTGTTATAAAAGAGTTATACCACCGTGATTATTGCTTTACTAAGGCTTACATTCGCTTATAGACGTCTTCCTCTCCCCCGAAAGATCAGAGGATTCTCATTTACTCTGTTCACAATATTTTGCATGATTGTATATTTTGTAGCTTTTAAATCCAAAACTAATAAATATAATTTTATGTGCCAAAGTATAACAATAAACGAACAACAGTTTACACTAAGACTCACTAGTAATAAAATAAACTGTCAATTGATGCATAAAATATTTTGGTAACACTATATTTTACGGTGTCCTTGTTACCGTAATAATAACAGTAAATTATGCATAATTACATGCAACTAACCCTCAACCAAACCCTAAACCTACCCTAACCCTATAGTAAGTACATGTAGTTAACTATTATTACTCAGTACTTAAATATATAATTACACTGTAACAATGACACCTTAAAATAAAGTGTGACCAATATTTTACCTGAAATTAGATGTTGATGAGGATGTCTGATCGCGCTTACGACGTATCTGTGTGTGTGTGTGTGTGTGTGTGTGTGTGTGTGTGTGTGTGTGTGTGTGTGTGTGTGTGTGTGTGTGTGTGTGTGTGTGTGTGTGTGTGTGTGTGTGTGTGTGTGTGTGTGTGTGTGTGTGTGTGAAGAACTGCTAAGGAGGAGCTTGCTTTTAATGCCCTTCCTGATAAAATGTACATATAGATAGCATATCTAGATATCAAGATATCTTAAAAGATAGCATAAATTATAGCCATTGATTTAGGACAAAAATATCTGATTAAAAGCACCATCAGACGTGTCTCTGTTCAAAACACACAATAATCCTGTAGTTGGGACTGATTTAGCAATAAGTGAAGGAAAAAGTATAAATTAACTATAAATAAAATCCTGATGGGACTTTTTGCCGTTTTTGTATCAACAAATCGTCTCAGGTTACTATTGTAACCATAGTTCCCTGAGAAACAGGGAACGAGACGATGCGTCATCAACGCTACGGGAACGCCTCCTGCGTGATTGCGTCTGAAGCATCTATGCCAACTAATCCAATGGAAAACGAGAATGAGCGTCACGGCGGGTGACGTCATGACCAGGAAATGATAAAAGCACTTCCGCTGCGAAACGCCAGTTAGCTTCGAAATTTGCCGAAGCAAGCCGATCGCTGGAAGTATGGCAGAGGGACGCATCGTCTCGTTCCCTGTTTCTCAGGGAACTATGGCTACAATAGTAACCTGAGACGTTCCCTTTATCGAAAAAGGGAACTTCGAGATGTGTCATCAATGCTACGGGAACGAGAATACCCAATGCGCCATAATTCAAGTACCTGAGTGTCATTCTGTTCAACTAAGCACTAAGCACCTGAGAACCTGGGGCAGCATCCAGGTCTAGGCTGTAAAACCTCACGAATGTGAGCGGAGAGGACCAGCCCGCCACATCACAAACATCTTGGAGAGAAACCCCATACAGTAAGGCTTTAGAAGCCGCCATACTCCTGGTCGAGTGAGCTCGGACCACCAAAGGACAAGGCTGGCCCGAGTACTCGTAAGCAAGTGAAATAGCCTCGACTATCCACTTACTGACTGTCTGTTTGGAAGCAGGAAGACCTTTCTTAGGTGAAATAAGTGAAACCTTATTTCCTTTCTTTCACCTTTCTTAAGTGAAATAGCCTCGACTATCCACTTACTGACTGTCTGTTTGGAAGCAGGAAGACCTTTCTTAGGTGATCCAAAGCAAATCAGTAATTGGTCGGACTTCCTGATTGAGGATGTCCGATGTACATACGTGTCCAATGCTCGCACTGGACACAAGAGGTGCAGTCTTTCCTGGTCCGCAGTTGTAAAGGGAGGAGGACAGAAAGCCTGCAGCACAATAGGCCTCGGAGTCAAGGTCGGCAACTTAGGGACGTATCCCTGTTTTGGATATAGGAACGCCTTGACCATCCCCGGAGCAAATTCAAGGCAAGTGGGGGAGACCGAAAGGGCCTGAAGGTCACCAACTCTCTTGAGGGACGAAATAGCTAGCAGAAAGATAGTCTTAAGAGTAAGGAACTTATCTGAGACCGAATCTCAGGGCTCGAATGGGGCCCTAGACAGGCCTTCTAGAACTACAGTCAAATCCCAAGCTGGCACCCTAGTGCGAGTTGCAGGCCTTAGCCTCAAATTGCCACGAAGGAAACATGTAATCAGGGGGTCTCGACCCAAAGATGTACCCCCCCACCAGGGTGTGGTAAGCCGCAATGGCTGCCACGTAGACTTTTAGCGTGGAAGGGCATAAACTTGACACAAAGCACTCCTGCAGGAACTCGAGTACTGTGTTCACAGAACAGTTAACTGGATCCAAATGACGTCGGTGACACCATAAGGAGAAAACTCTCCATTTAAGCGCATATAGTTTCCTAGTAGCCGGAGCTCTGGAGCTTAGGATGGTCTCAGCAGCCTCAGCTGAAAGACCACTCTCTATGAGTTGGGCCCCCTCAAAGGCCAAACCCACAGATTCCAAATCTCTGGACGAAGGTGAAATATTGTGCCCCCGGCCTGAGACAGAAGGTCTCTCCTGATCGGGATCTCCAATGGAGGCCCGTCTAGAAGATGGATCAGGTCCGAAAACCAGATCCGACTTGGCCAGCGTGGTGCTACTAGCAGTAGGCTTATTCCATACCGACGGACCCTCTCCAGAACTCCTGGGAGCAGAGCAACAGGGGGAAAGGCGTACAGACGTAGCATCGGCCACGTCTGCACCATAGCATCCAGCCCCAGGGGGCTCAGCTCCTCAGCTCCTGCCTCGACAGGATGTCTGCTCCTATATTCTGGTCCCCAGGAATATACACTGCCCTCAGGGAGAGTACCTTCCCCAGAGACCACAGGAGGATCTGGTGCGCCAGTTTGCAAAGCGGACGCGAGCGCAGACCCCCCTGACGGTTCAGATAAGAGACCACTGATGTGTTGTCTGTTCGAACGAGCACATGATGGCCTAGTAGGTCTGGAAGGAAATGTCTCAACGCATTGAAGACGGCCATCATCTCCAGGCAATTTATGTGCCACAAAAGATGATGGCTTTTCCACAGACCCTGAACCGAGCGGCCTTCCATTACCGCTCCCCAGCTGGTGAGGGAAGCATCTGTCGAGATAGTAGCTCGATGGCAAAGAGCTCCCAACACCGGACCCTGGGTTAAGAACCAGTGCTTCCTCCATATCTCTAAGGCACGAAGGCATCGCCGCGTGACCTTGATCATACGGAATGGGTTTCCCCTCGGGGAGAACCCTCTGGTCCTGAGCCACCACTGTAAAGGCCTCATGTACAACAGGCCAAAAGGTATCACGTTGGACGCTGCTGCCAGTAGACCCAACAGTTTCTCGAACTGTTTTACAGTACGTGACTGACCTAGCTTTAGCTCTTTGATGGCTACCAGGATAGCAACTACACGAACGGGCGATAGGTTGGCCCTCATCGTCACTGAATCCCATACCACACCAAGGAAAGTGGTTCTCTGTACTGGAGAAAGTACACTCTTCTTGGCATTGAGCCTCAACCCCAACATCTGCATATGGGCGAGAACGACACCTCGGTGCCGAACCGCCAACTGCTCTGATTCCGCTAGAATCAGCCAGTCGTCGATATAATTCAGAATGCGTATGCCCTGAAGCCTGAGAGGGGCTAAAGCTGCATCCATGCATTTCGTGAACGTGCGGGGTGACAAAGCTAGGCCGAAAGGAAGGACCCGATATTGGTATTCTTTGCCCCTGAAAGAAAACCTTAGGAACTTCCTGTGCTGAGGGAGGATGGAGATATGGAAGTATGCATCCTTTAGATCTATCGTGACAAACCAGTCCTCGGATCTGATTTGGGTCACGATCTGTTTGAGGGTCAGCATCTTGAACTTGAGTTTCTGAACTGACCGATTTAACAGGCGAAGATCTAAAATGGGACGCAACCCTCCATCCTTTTTTGGAACAATGAAATAACGGCTGTAAAAACCCAACTCTCAGGCGGGTGAGTACACCTGTTCTATAGCTTGTTTCGCTAACAGGGCCTTTACTTCTTGCTCCATTACCAGAGCCTGCTCAGGATGCACCACTGTGGGTAGCACCCCGCTGTAACGAGGAGGACGAGAGCCAAACTGTATTCTGTATCCTTTCTCTACAATCTGCAGGACCCAATGAGAAATATTCAGCAGAAGCTTCCACGCTGCCAGAAAATTTACTAAGGGAACCAGCCTCTCGAGGCTGGTCTTTGGTGTTACTGAGAGAGCCAAATCTGGAGCCTGAAACGTAACGGCAGGAACTACCTGACCTGACTGCTCTAAAGCCCCCCTCAGAGGGCGCGAAACCGATGCTGTGCCGCAGCATAGCATCAGCGACTCGCTGGAGACCGCTGCGCCCTGAAGCACCGGAGGTGGCAGGGTTGGCAGGAGGGTCTCGTGAGGACCCCGAAATGGAACGGGCACTGTGTAATGAGGTGAACACCGTTCCACTTCGGTCGGGGCTGTCCTCACAGGCTTGATGCCTAAGCATCAGGACCTTTTTTTTTTTGAGCCGAAGCCTTCTTCGCCTGAAGAACGGTCCTCAGATCCGGCTTAGGCTTAGGCGACTTCGGTTGAGAGGGTTGCGTCTGTCTCCAGTATCTACGTGGAGGACCACGAGACGCAACACTCTCTTTTGGTTGCACACGATATGATGAGCTAGATGGCTGGGGCTGCTCACGCCCAGCAGCCCCAGGGGGCTGGACACGGCGAGGGATTAACTTTTTAAAAGCATCAGACTGCTTTTTAGACTCCTGGAACCTTTCCACTACTGCGTGGACTGCGTCACCGAAGAGACCAGAGGGTTCAAGTGGAGCGTCTAATAAAAAAGTTCGATCTTTTTCTTTAATTTCAGAAAGATTCAGCCATAAGTGCCTCTCAGTGGATACCAAAGCTGCCATAGACCGCCCAATTGCTCTGGCGGTCTCTTTAGTAGCCCTGAGAGAAAGATCAGTAGCCATACGAAGTTCTCGAACATCGTCATGACTAAATCGATGGGCCCGGATAAAATTTCGGCCTTTTTGTTAAAAACTTTTGCAATGGAGCTTTCGATGGCATTCTGGCCCATTTTTCAAAAATCCTTGGACTCACATACCATTCCATCTGTATGGAAGAAATCAATCGTAATACCAGTTCCTAAGAAACAGAACTCAGTGGAAAATAGTGATTTTAGACCAATAGCCCTCACATCTCATGTTATGAAGTGTTTTGAACGTCTTGTTCTAATGGGCTTAAAGGACCAAGTCAAACCAGTACTCGACCCGTTTCAATTTGCATATAGGGAGAGACGAGGTACTGAAGACGCCATCAATTGCATCTCTCATCTGGTTATAAGTCATTTAGAGGACACTCAAGCATATGCCCGTTTACTTTTTATTGATTTTAGCTCAGCGTTTAATACCCTGAATCCCATGTTGTTGACCAGAAAGTTAAAGGAGCTTAAGGTAAATCCATACTATATTAAGTGGCTCTATTCCTTTCTGAACAACCGTACACAACAGGTGAGAGTCAACAACTCGTATTCTGATGTTAAAATTACGAACACGGGAGCGCCGCAGGGATGCGTTTGCTCTCCAATCTTATTTACATTATATACTAATGATTGTGTAGCAAGCCAAGACAGTACTTTTTTTATAAAATTTTCTGATGACACAGCAATTTTAACCCTACTAAAGAGTAAAGACAGTGCTTCACATTATTTCTCTGAGGTGGACAGATTTGTAGGCTGGTGTGAAGATAACTCGCTAATACTTAATGGAACGAAGACGGTCGAGATGATTTTCGATCCTAGAAGCGTGGGGGATCATAGTCCAGTGATGATACATGGTAATATCATCGCACAGGTTCCTTCATACAAGTACTTGGGGGTCTGCATAGATAATTCACTATGCTGGTCTTTTCATGTCGACAATTTGTGTTCTAGGTTACAGCAGAGACTATACTTTATACGCAGGTTAAAAGCGTTCCGAGTGAACCAGAGAATCCTGTACTTGTTTTATCAGTCTATTTTTGAGAGCTTGATTAGATACGGTATCACTGCATGGTATGGTAACTTGTCTGTCCATTCAAAATCGAGGTTAGGACGTTTGGTGCACACCGCCTTTAAAATCATAGGAGGTGAGGAGCGATTATCACCAAAAGAGTTGTACGATACTTCAATTTTATACCATGCCAAGAAAATTGTGGGAGACGATACTCATATCCTGAATGCTCATTTTAAATTATTACCATCAGGCAGGAGGTATAGGGTACTGAAGTGCAGGTCTAACCGACTGAAAAATTGCTTTGTTTCTACTGCAATCAAAGTGCTAAATAGAGATAAAATACTGTGAATTGCCATGATGTCTTACATGTATTCTCTGTTTTGTTTTAATGTATGTGGTATTGTATGTATCGACTATCTCTGTGTTTTTTATAGTCTTACTTGTTTTTATCCGTTTTTAATGTATGTTGTTTGTTTGTACGGACTTTGCACGTTGTCCAAGACAAATTTCCCAGCGATGGGACTAATAAAGTATAAAGTAAAAGTAAAGTAAAGTAATTCCCTCGCTATTATCCAGTTCCCCCAGCAGGTCAGCTTGATAAGCCTGGAGTAGTGCCATGGTATGTAAACACGCTCCGGCTTGACCTGCTGCTGAATAAGCTTTGCCCACTAAAACAGATGTAGTTTTGAGCGGTCTAGTGGGCAAAACCGGGGCTTTCAAAGAAGATGCTGGACCAGGCACGAGATAACTGGCTAAATTCTGCTCGGTCTGGGGCATCGACTCATATCCATACTCTTTTAGCCCTCTGATTTTTGAATATGTACTGGCTTGAGGGCTAAAAAAACGAGATGAAAACGGTTTATTCCAGGATTTAGAAATTTCACTATGCAAATCTGGAAAGAATGGAAGCCCTCGTGGTGGATATAATGTGGCTGAAGGAAGAAAGCACTCATCTAGCATGCTTTTAGAACGAGTGCTCTTTTTTTCAGATGGCCATTCAATATTTAATTTTTCTACAGCCCGTGACATGACATCCACCAGCTCATCATATGCCTAGGAATTAAATTGTGAATCCCTTTCCCCAATGTGTGCATTCTCACTTTCAACACTCATAACGTCAACTTCCTCAGAAGAAGAACATTGAAGTAAAGGAGAGCTCTCTTCCCGGGCGGAAGAAACCGCAAAGCGTGCTTCCGACACCGGGAGAGGAGAGCTAGATCTCTCGGGTAAGGAAGGAGAAAAGGCCCTCGGACCCGTCTCCAACCCCTCCGAAAGATCCCATTGCGATCCCAAAGAATGCATTCTCCGCGCTGCCTCAACAGACGCGGGTCCTGATCCTTGAGGATCGCGAGCCTGCCCACTCTGTTTGTCAAAGAGTGCCAGGTGAGAGCGGAGCATGCGAAGCGGTAGCTTCTCACAGTGTTGGCACTCAGCCCCCTCAAAGGCTGAGACCGCATGCTCCACTCCCAAACAAATCACACAAAGCTTGTGTGTGTCCCCACCCGTTAAATAACGCGGGCAGGGAGGAACACACTACTTGTTTCGCCATAACGATAAACAGACAACAATAAATAGACAAGACAGTTTGACACAGATCGCTTGCTGAGGCAACAGAAGCTAACTGGTGTTTCGCAGCGGAAGTGCTTTTATCATTTCCTGGTCATGACGTCACCCGCCTGTGACGCTCATTCTCATTTTCCATTGGACTAGTTGGCATAGATGCTTCAGATGCAATCACGCAGGAGGCGTTTCCGTAGCGTTGATGACGCATCTCGAAGTTCCCTTTTTCGATAAAGGGAACTGAAATATTATCCATAAACAATGAGTGTAACATAAGGGACACTGAACTACTATAGCCTACGGCATTAATACAAAAAGTAATAATAATTGTCTGAAGACTAAGGACACGATTATTAGACACGATTGAGAAGGTAATAAGTGACATAGCAATTGAGTCTTCCTGGCAGAATATTCCTTCAGGCATATATTCCAATATGCATAAATATATAACACTATATATAACATAAATATAACACTAGATTAATTAAATTAATTAACCAATCAAACCATTGATCAGCTCTACCAAACTTGGATGTCTTTTTTCCAGTAATAAACAAACATTGTTAAGTTGTTTTGATTGATACTGTGAAGCAGCTTTGATAAAATCTGTATTGTGAAAAGCGCTATATAAATATATTTGACTTGACTTGACTTGACTTGAAGCATCTGGGTTCCACAAAGTTCTAAATAGTAACAAGGTTCAGCACAGTAGGCAAAACTAAAGAAGGATACAAGCACAAAAAATACATAAGTAAATAAATAGAAACGTGGATATGATGCTCAAAATGAGTAGGCAGAAACTTAAGCTTATTGACGCCTACCCCCTTATATACATTTAGGCAGTAGATACATTTACTACAATCAAGACTATTGACACATATTTATATTGACCTTTTCCAGTAACTATACAATCAACAATAATAACTCACAACAACTCTGATGATTCCAAGACAAGGAAAGTTATTATAAATAGTTTAATTATATTATCTTTATTATCTTATATTATCTTTTTAGTTCATTCACAAAAATACAACATAAATAGATTGCTCTGCATAATTCCCTTTCCACATTTAAGGATGACCTTCCGTCCTGTACTTAGACAGTAGAACTTGTTTATACTTTGATTTGAAGTGATACATGAATGGGCACTGCTTACGTTGGGCTCTCAGGTTATTCCAGATTTGGTTTATAGATTATATATATATATATATATATATATATAAAAACATGAATTCCTCTCAAAACTTGGCTGGTAGGATCTCCTCACTGTGATTCAGTATCCCTGGGAAGTAACAGATAAGATATATTAGTACACAAGACACTCAGACTTATTATCAGGTTTCATTTTACTAACAAGAACCACACACACCATACATGTTAAAGCCAGTTTACCATGAAACATTTACATTTTCATTTCAAACTTTTTCATTGTGCTTGCTTTACCTTTGTTTTCTGGCTTATTTAGTGGATTTGCATAATTCTCTAAAACATAGACTTCAACACAAAGAACTATTGGTTGTTGGGATAAAACCACCAATAAATAATTTACCTAGTTTAGTGCTACATTGACCACTGTAGTGTGTGTGTTACTGGTGGCTTTGCAGGCAAATGCTGAGATACAGATGGAGATGATGAACTGAGGAATGGTGAACACCACCATTACTCCAACGATCCGCAAACTAAAATACTGCAAAACATTCAACAAAATTTATTGAGAAGCATGCATAGCTAGTTATGAGAGTCCCACTAATCAGGGTATATATTTAAGAAATATATATATATTTCAATAAGAAAAATAAAGCAATTATTATTCCAAAGCTATATAGACCTTTTTTCTTCTGTAAACAGGACAAATTGTGATGACTGTTTAACACACATTCACAATAAATGGTAACTGAGGCATTCAAGCTTAACCTGTTAAGCTTCAACCCCAATTTTGAAAAATCCCCAGAAATGGCATACCCAAACTGAAACAGATACAGTTCATGAACCATTTGTTCTAAAAGCACAAGTATGATCTCATTTGAAAGCTGACACCTGGCAGTTTATTGCAAATGTAGAATTAATTATTGTCATAATGAAAAATAAATGTTATAAATAGCTTCAAAGTTTTGTCAAGTAATTAGAAATGTATTTTTATGAAATATTTTCATGAAAATAAAATTGAAGATGGCCCTGTAGCAATCTAGAAATGCACTGCAGCTAAAGCCACATGTCTGACCATGTTATATTTAAAATCTGAAGATGATATGTCTAAAACTCTTTATTTATTTAAATGTTTTTCAAGATCATGTCAAACGACTTTATTTTGATTAGACTCTAAAAAGCAAACTGATGTTTATTGTCATTTTCTAAGCATCTATTCAGTCTATTTTCTCTATTGTGTTGTGGTCTAAACAATCTCCATTCAGTGTCAGTCTCCCCTGCACACATTCACACCTCTCCAGCCTCTGGTTATGGCTGTAAATATGCTTTCTTTTGTCTGCATTATAATTACCAACGACTGGCTATTCACACTGTTTCAACCCCTAATCTCTTTTAGGGAAAGTTCTCAAAGTTCTCACCTTACATTTGAAACTATATAAAATGACCTTCTTGAAAAAAGAAACATTTCAGCAAGCAGTCCTATTTAGAAATATTCATAAATATAACAGCTAGGTAGCAGGTGCACCAAGGGCTAGCTAGCATGTTAGCTTAGCACACCATCAATACACGACAATTTATGAGATTAAAAGCATGTTTGTGCTCTAAAACTTACTTTATAGCACAAGTCGAGTGTTTTAAATAACCTTCTGTGCTCTGATTTGGCTTCAGATAAAAAAACCGGACAGAAAATATAGTATTTTATAGTATTCTTCACGATGATAAAGTCTATATCGATTAGCATTACATTATAAATATAATCTATTATTATGAAAATACCTGACATGGCTCGAAGAACACAGGTAAACCAAATATCATTGCAATCATGTTTATTGTCTTCAAAACATCTTTATCTGCATGTTACAGCGATCTCTGTTAGTGTTTACGTCGTGATGGACTTCCTGAAATGTCACATGATATGATTCTTCTTCGTGTTCCATATATGGAGTCCATATGTGCACAGGGCGCCCTCAGGCTGCCAGTATGTATTGAAAACACAGTACATCAGAGTCTCCAGCGCTCATAATGATTAAATCGACGCATTTGGGTAGATATTCAATAAATATGATTCCTGTCTACATAAATCTGATGTAAACCTATGAGAATCTATCAATATTTCTCCAAATCTGTACACTTTTGAGCTAAAAGCCCTGATGGACGTTGTTTTGTCAAGCTCTGTCATGACGATCTCACAGGAGTTTTTTTCTGAATGGAAGCGGCTGACGCTCATAATTCATATCAAAGGTATCGACTCATTTTTTGATTACATAACTCCAGACACAAATTAAGACATAACTGTCACTATAAGATTCTCAGAATACAATAGTGGTCAAATACTAAACCTTCAGTCTTATATCTTTTTAATGATGTATAGTTTGTCAAGGTATTAACATTGAATTGAATAGTAACTTTGAACGATTAAAAAAAACAAAACGCTCAGAGCGCCCTCGCTCTGGCGAAGGTTAACAGGTTAAAAACAGAAAAGACACAAACCAAAAGATTCCTTCTGAAGTCATAGGTTCCCTATCGATACGGTTCACTTGCATTGCGTCAATAGAAAATGGGAAAACTCCTTTGCGCTCCTGCACTCGCTTTTCTGATTTTTTTACTTTCCATAAGATCATGCTAACTGAAATAAAACCATGCCAATCTCTAGGTGGGTGAAGGGTATGTGATTGTCACTGGTCGAGGGTGAACGCCAGATGACCGGCCGCTTCAACCCCCGACTCACGTACCACTGCGAGGAGCCAACACCACAGAGGACACAGAGGCAAACAGCAATTTGGAAGTTAAAACAAGATCTTTATTGAATAAAATGTTAGAACGGACCCCAGCAGGCCAAGAGGAGGTGAAGGTTCAACAATGTCGCTAGCCTGTTCCACGGGCTCAGACAGACAGACGATGAGAATCCCACAGCAGAGCTGGCCTTCTTTACAGGGCCCAGGCAGGCAGAGGAAGAAGATGGGAATTCCACAGCGCTGCTAGCTTTAGAAAAGCTTTAGCTTTTCTAACATTTAAAGGTTCCGCCTAACTTTGTCACCCCGGTGACACGCCCCCCCCTCCATTCGGGACTAGTCCCTAGGACCGGGGAAATTCAGCACACTCGCCGTATCGCTGGGGTGGTCTCCCCTGATTGCCCCGTTGGGAACGTCGGGGTGGTGATACGGGGGCTGCTCTCGCCGCCTCGGCTTCAGGGCCTCCTGGTACCACGGCCCATCCCACCGGTGGGGCGGCTGGGACTACAGGCTGTTCAGGGGGTTCTCCCCTTGGGACTAGATAATTTGGACAAGGACGAAGCAGATTCCGATGGAGTACCCGCTCAGGGCCTAGCCTTCCTTCGGGGCGAACCGTGTACACAGGCAGATCAGGCTTTTGTTGGCGTTCTACCACATATGGCACGGTCTCCCAACGGTCGCTAAGTTTGCCCTTTCCTGGGCGTCGATTGTCTTGCACCAACACTCGTTCGCCGGGCAATAGGGGGGCTTCACGAGCTGTCCGATCATACAACCGTTTATTTTTGGCCACTGCTGCGCTCAGATGGTCCGTAACCCGACGGTAGGCATGATGGAGCTGCTGGTGATGATGACCCACCCACTCTGTCGTACTCTGGACTCCTTCCGCAGGCTTGGTCCGCAACAACAGATCAACTGGTTGACGCAGGTGTCTCCCAAACATCAAGTATGCCGGAGCATAGCCTGTGGTACTATGTACACTGTTGTTATAGGCTTGTACTAGGGCAGGGAGGCGTTCCGCCCACTGATTCTGTTGGTCGGCTTCCAAGGTCCCGAGTAACCCCAACAGGGTCTGGTTGAACCTCTCGCACCCCCCGTTGCCTTGGGGGTGATACGAGGTAGTGCGAGTCTTCCGACATCCATAAAGGCGGCTCAGTTCTTGTATAACCCTGGATTCAAAGTTCGGGCCCTGATCCGAGTGAAGAGTCTCGGGGCACCCGAAGGGCTGGATGATAGCTCGCCAGAGTACACCTGCAGTAGTAACGGCTGTTTGGTCTGAAGTAGGAATAGCCCATGCATACTTAGTAAATAGATCAGTTGCTACCAAGATATTCTGGTACCGATCCGTGGGCCGACCCAGCGTTAAGAAGTCCATCCCCACGATGTGCAGAGGCGCTCTAGGGCACATGGGGACCAAAGGAGCTCTTGCCTCTTTCCTGGTCTTAAAAAGTACACACCTGGGGCAGCTCTGAACGAACACCCCGACCGTCGCCTCCATCCCTGTCCAGTGAAAATACCTCCTTAACAGGGATGATGTCCTTTCTTGTCCTTGGTGTCCTTTGTACGTGTGGTAGGCTTCCAGCAGGGCCAAACGCTGTTACTCTGGCACCACCACCTGGTATACCACCTCCTGGGTTACTGGCTCTTGAACAGAACGACAGATCACCCCCTCTCTCAAACTGAGTCTCTTCCACTGCCCCATGAGTCTTTTTACTGCTACAGTTTGAGTACGCCTCTCCTGTGCCCCAGGCACGGACCCTGTTGTAGATAGGCATGTACCCTCGCCAGATCAGCACCTCTCTGTTGTAGTTCCCTTCACCGATCTGGGTCCCACCCCCAGCCAGTGGGTACTCCGTCCAACCGAACTCCGGGGGCCTCCACCACTCCCACTAACAGTCCTTCCTCCGGTTCCGAAGTAGGGGATACCATTCGCTCACTCTCGTTAGGCACAGGGAGTCGGGACAGTGCATCCGCATTAGTGTGCTCTCTGCCTGGTCGATATTGAAGCTGGTAATCGTAATTGGCCAGCTGGGCCACCCAACGCTGCTCCACCGCTCCCAGTCTGGCTGTCCGTAGATGAACCAAAGGGTTGTTATCGGTCACCACCATCACCTTCGCTCCCCACAAGTAGTCTTTGAATTTTTCCGTCATCGCCCACTTCATTGCCAGAAGTTCTATTTTGAAAGAGCTATAGTTGGAGGCATTCCGCTCGGCTGGATGGAGACTCCGGCTGGCATATGCAATAACTCTTTCAACTCCCTGCTGTTGTTGTGCGAGTACGGCTCCCAATCCTGCATTACTTGCGTCAGTATATAGGATAAACAGCTGAGTAAAGTCGGCATACGCCAGGATCGGGGCTTGCAATAGTTCCCGCTTGAGTTCTTGGAATGCCGATTCACACGCCGAATCCCAGTTCACGCAGGGGGACCCCCGGGGTCGGGAGCGTCCGGTACCTTCGAGGAGCCGATTCAGGGGCTTGGCAATTCCCGAGAAACCCTTGATGAAGCATTGATAGTATCCTACGAAGCCCAGGAAGGATCTTACTTGCCGGACAGTTTTTGGCGTCTCCCAGCCCTGAACAGCAGAAACTTTCTCTGGGTCGGGGGACACCCCTGCAGTGCTGACCCGATGGCCCAGAAACTGCACTTCCCTCCTAAACAACTGGCATTTATCCGGCCGTAACTTTAGCCCGTATTTTTTTCATAGCCTGGAACACATGTTCTAGATGGAGTAGATGGGAGGCGAAGTCCGGCGAGAATACGATGATGTCATTGAGGTAGACCAAGGTCGAATCCACTAGCTGTCCCCCCAAGCACCGCTGCATTAGCCTCTGGAAAGTCGCTGGAGCGTTACACAGACCGAACGGCATCCGATCCCACTCAAAGAGTCCAAATGGGGTGGTAAAGGCAGTCTTCTCTCTATCCCTCTCCTCCACCTGCACCTGCCAGTACCCACTGGCCAGATCTAACGTTGAGTACCAAGCGGCCTGAGTCAGACTGGTGAGGGAATCCTCAATGCGCGGTAAGGGGAAGGCGTCCTTCTTTGTCACGTCATTCAACTTCCGATAGTCGACACAAAATCTCCATGCACCGGTCTTTTTCCGCACCAGCACAATTGGGGCTGCCCAAGGGCTACTACTCTCCCGGCGAACCTCCGAATAAAGCGTAGGGGGCACCGGCCGATACCGCTCTCTGCTTGGTACTGCATCACCTGTAGGAATCTGATGTTTAACAATCCCCGTACACCCGTAGTCCTCGTCGTGAGTAGAGAATACATGTTGCCATTTCGTCAAGAAGTCTCGGAGTTGGAGTTGCTGTTCCTCGTCCAGGCCCTCTCCCTTTAAGGAATCTCCCGCCACATGGTCCGGCATCCCACTTCCTGGGGGATCATTTCTCAGCTCTACCGGTCTAACAGCCACTTCCACTACCACAGAGCTCACTTGGCGGAAACAAACGTCTCTCTCCTCCCTCACCTGATGGGAACGCACCGTAGTGACTCTGGTGACAGCGAAGGAGGACAGGATAGGGATTAACGTTCCGTACTCGCACCGAGACCCGGCCCCGATGGACCACAGCCAGCCCTCGGGCTACTCCGATGGACTGGCAATCCCAATGTGGTTAGAGGAGGACCCAGTCATCCGAGCCATAAGACCCTGCAGGCAGCCTGGCCCAAATCACTGCCTCACTTCGCGCCGGAACTGCCAGGCCATACCGGCAAATCACTCGTCCAATGCTTTCGCGATCCTCCTCGCGATTAGCTGCCTGGATCCTACGGCAGTCGGTCAGAATACGCTCCCATTCCTGTCGCTCTGGAACTGAGGGGGTTCGGGCCGGCCGGTTTCGGAACAGCTCTTCCCAACATTCCGAAATGATGTTCATAAACGCGAGCTTTGGAAGTGCAACTGTTCTAAATGGACGATTTGGAGACGTTTGGAGTGCGCATTCTGAGGACTAGTGTTTGGGTAAGTTACGGAAACCCTATGAGTTTTCAGCAATGTTTATATACATTTTTTGCATAAATTGAAAAAAATGGTAATTTTAGTAAATCTACATTTTGATATTGTGAAAGTGATATTATTACAATGCAGAAACGATGTATAAACAGTGATTTCTTTGTTTCAGGTTCTATTGAAGATGTGGCACTGTTGGCACAGAGTTGGCACAGCTGGCATCAGATCTCCAGGAGGCTGGCCGGTGATGTTGAGGTGATACACAACACAGATGACAAAACTGATGCCCATATAATGAATGAAATACATCTGGAGGATTATGATCCTTTTCTAAATGGTAATAGACCACAGATTTTAGTCAAATAATGTGTCAAATAATAAGTCTTGTATCGTCTGAAAGAATAAAATGATCAAAATCATAAAGCGCCTATTTTTTTCTTTTGTTTACTATAGCACAGACAACATAGACTATAATATTTATCACATTCAGCAGTGTTTTATATACTTTTAAAGGGTTTTCTGTAAAATTACACTGGAATATTGCATATGTACCAATGGGTTTGGCTATGAGCAGAGTTTAGATTTGGGTAGGTAGAAATTACATAAAAAAGGTAATATTCCTCCCTTCAGATTTGTTTGAATATCTTGTTCATTTTTTATTATAGAGAAATAATTCTTTTTTTCAGTGTTTGCTGCCACCTAGAGGAAATAGCCATACTTGTCTGCCATACTAAAGCAAAGATTATTTGCTTTAAATGAATGGTTAATGTCATGGTGTAATGAACAGAAACTGCTCTTTGTAAATAATTGGAATCTGTTTTGGGAGCGACCTAGGCTCTTCCGTCCTGATGGTCTGCACCCCAGCAGAGTCGGAGCGGCTGTTCTGTCGGACAACATCTCCAAGACGCTACACACCATCTGACTAGTAAGTCAAAGTCCAAATCACAGCCTTTGCTGTCCCAACTTAATTGATATAAGTACCAATGTAGAACATTATATAGAAACTGTGTCTATTCCTCGCTTAGTGAAGCCAAACAACAAATCTACTGTAAGATCTAGCAAGAATATTATTGTAATTAAACCAGAAAATCTAAATATCAGTGAACAAAAACTATTTCTAAAGCTAGGTCTTCTAAACATTAGATCGCTCACACCTAAAGCGGTTATTGTAAATGAAATGGTCACAGATAATAATTTCGATGTTCTGTGCCTTACTGAAACCTGGCTTAAATCAAATGATTATTTCGGTCTAAATGAGTCTACTCCACCAGGATACTGTTATAAGCATGAGCCCCGTCTGATCGGTCGTGGCGGCGGTGTTGCAACAATCTATAGAGATATTCTTAATGTTACTCAGAAAACTTGTCATAGGTTTAATTCGTTTGAAGTACTTGTGCTAAATGTTACGCTCTTAGATGTAAGAAAGAAATCCTTATTATCTATAGCCTTGGCTACCGTATATAGACCTCCAGGGCCATATGCTGATTTCCTAAAAGATTTTGCAGACTTTCTCTCAGACCTATTGGTCAACGTCTATAAAGCAATAATTTTTGGCGACTTTAACATACACGTAGATAATACAAATGATGCGTTAGGGGCTGCGTTTACAGATCTATTAAACTCTTTTGGGGTGAAGCAAAATGTCAGTGGTCCCACTCATCGTCTAAATCATACACTAGATTTAATTATATCATATGGAACCGATCCAACCGATATAGATATTATACCGCAAAGTGACGATCTCACTGATCATTACATGGTAACTTGCATAATACGCACTGCGGAAATTTGTCATGTTGCACCACGTTATCGACCAGGCAGAACAATCCTTCCAACCACTATAGATAGATTCTCAAATAGCTTACCTGATCTATCTCAGCTGCTCAGTAAACCCAAACAATCAGATGAACTAGAGGAAATGACTAGCAGTATGAGCAACATTTTCTCTAGTACACTAGATATTGTTGCACCAATTAGATTAAAAAAGGTTAGAGAGAAAACTAAAGCACCATGGTACAACAGTGCTACGCATGCTATCAAGAGAGAAACTCGTAACTTAGAGCGTAAATGGAAACAAACTAATTTAGAGGTCTTCAGAATCGCGTGGAAAGACAGTATGTCACGTTATAAAAGGGCTCTAAAATCAGCCAGAGCTGAGCATCTCCGCAAACTAATAGAAAATAACCAAAATAATCCAAGGTTTTTATTTAACACCGTGGCTAGACTAACAAATAATCAGACATCTCCAGAGCAAAATATTCCGTTACAATATAGTAGTAATGATTTTATGAATTACTTCAATGAGAAAATAGAAAGCATCCGAAACACAATTGTAAATGTACAATCCTCTATGGTGTCTTATGACTCGGCCTCAATTATGGCCCCTCTAGAACAACTACACCGCTTTGCAACTATAGGACAGGAAGAGCTAAATAAACTTATCATTGCATCTAAACCAACAACATGTTTATTAGATCCAATACCCACTAAACAACTTAAAGAAGTGTTACCTGTAGTGGAAGAGCCTCTTCTCAATATTATTAACTCGTCTTTTTTTTTAGGTCATGTTCCAAAAATATTCAAGCTGGCAGTAATAAAACCTCTCATTAAGAAACCGCAATTAGATCCAAACAACCTAGCAAATTACAGACCCATCTCAAATCCTCCATTTATGTCTAAAATACTAGAAAAAATGTGTCCGCTCAATTGTGCTCTTTCTTGCAAGAAAATGATATCTATGAAAAATATCAGTCGGGATTCAGACCGCATCATAGCACAGAAACTGCGCTAGTTAAAATTACAAATGATTTACTCTTAGCCTCTGACCAAGGCTGTATCTCAATACTAGTTCTACTTGATCTTAGTGCTGCGTTCGACACTATAGATCATAAAATACTCTTAGATCGACTACAAAACTACACTTCTGTCACAAATCGGAAGGACACAGACGGGTAAATGTAAACCAGTTTTAATGAAACCAAGGGTAACAGGATAACAGTCTGAATAAAGTCTCTTTAACTGGCAGGAGTGGTCGAAGGATCCGCGGGCAGCTGAGGAGAGCGGAATGGAAGGAGTCCGGAGATTGGAGCTGGAGACGAGTCGTGGAGAACTGGAACACAGAAGGTAAGTAGCAATAGTGCAGAGCAGGTTTCAAGCGGGAGTCTGTAATCGTAGTAGTAACGAGACCAGACAGAGAATGACTGGGAGAGGTGAGTCTTTATAGAGAGGGTGATTGGCACGGGAATTGATGGCAACAGGTGATGATGATTAGTATTCAGGGGAACTGGAACGAGTGGGTGGAGTGATGGTGTCTGGATCCGTGACAGTACCCCCTCCCCCACGGCCAGCTCCAGCTGGCAGACGGGACCGACGACGGGGACGACCACGGCCTCTGGGTGCAGGACGATCTGGATGAGAAGTATGGAAATCCTGGAGAAACGAGGGATCCAGAATGTCTTCCCGGTGGACCCAGCTCCTTTCCTCCGGGCCGTATCCCTCCCAGTCGACGAGGTATTCCAAATGGCCGCCCCGTCGTCGGGAGTCGAGGATTTCATGGACTCGATAAATGTTGTCGTCCTCCGGATCCGCTGGAGGAGGGGGCACCTCCGTAACACCAGATCCTGGGGGCGAAGGAGTGAGAGGGTTAGTGTATGGTTTGAGCAAGGAGACATGGAAGGTCGGTGCAATGCGGTAATGAGCAGGGAGTGATAGCCGATAGGTGACCGGGTTGATCTGCCTCAGTATCGCGAAAGGACCTATGTATCTGGGACTCAGCTTCCGACAGGGCTGTCGGAGACGGATGTCCCGGGTGGATAGCCAGACCAATTGCCCAGGAAGGTATTGGGGTGTATCGGCCCGTCGAGTGTCGGCCTGGCGTTGATGTCTCCGAACAGCCCGCTGGAGGTGGATATGAGCTGAGTCCCAGACTCTCTCGCTCGTCTGAAACCAGTGATGAACTGCTGGAACGTCAGATGGTTCACCCGACCAGGGGAATAGTGGCGGTTGGTAACCGAGTATGCACTGGAACGGAGTGAGGCCGGTGGTGGATTGTCGGAGGGAATTTTGTGCATACTCGGCCCAGGGTAGGTAACGACTCCAGCAGTCCTGGTGGTCGTGGCAGTATGATCGTAGATATCTCCCTATTTCCTGGATCTTCCGCTCAGTCTGGCCGTTGGACTGGGGATGGTATCCTGAAGTAAGGCTGACGGTCACACCCAGAAGATTGAAGAATGCCCTCCACACTCGAGATATGAACTGCGGGCCACGGTCGGAGACAATATCTTCGGGGATACCGAAATTCCGGAACACATGTTGGAACAGGGCTTCCGCGGTTTCAAAGGCTGTAGGCAGACCAGAAAGTGGGATCAGTTTACATGCTTTAGAAAAACGATCGACCACTACTAGAATGCAGGTGTGGTTATTGGACAGGGGAAGGTCGGTGACAAAATCCACCCCGAGATGGGACCAAGGTCGAGAAGGTATGGGCAGAGGAACCAGCTTGCCTTTAGGGAGGTGTCGAGGAACTTTGGCCATGGCGCAGACTGAGCATCCTTGGACGAACCGGGAAATATCTTGGGCCATCCCTGGCCACCAATAGCGTTGTTGGACGAGCGAGAGAGTGGATTGGCTGCCTGGGTGTCCAGAGCCCGGGGAGGTGTGCACTGAGTCCATGAGGGACAGACGGAGGCGAGTTGGTACATAAACCCGTCCCTCAGGACCTCCCGGCGGAGCAGGTTCGACACGTGTGGCGTCGGCGATATGGTCATCTAAGCTCCACTGTATGGGGCTTACGACCACGGCTGGAGGGAGAATGGTTTCGGGGTTCGGTGGAGGTACATCTGGCTGAAATTGTCGGGATAATGCGTCTGCTTTTATGTTCTTGTGACCTGGACGATAGGTTACGGAGAAGTTGAAGCGGGTAAAGAACAGGGCCCAACGAGCTTGGCGGGAATTGAGTCTTTTAGCCTCTCGGAGGTATTCCAGGTTACGGTGATCAGTGATAACTGTGAATGGGTGTTGTGCTCCCTCCAGCCAGTGTCTCCATTCCTCTAACGCCAGTTTGATGGCTAGTAACTCTCGATTGCCGATGTCGTAATTCTGCTCCGCCGGGGACAGTTTCTTGGAGTAGAAGGCGCATGGATGGAGTTGAGGTGGATTCCCCTGCCGCTGTGACAGGACCGCTCCTACCCCAGAGGTAGAGGCGTCCACTTCCACGATGAAGGGTAGAGCTGGATTTGGGAGAGAAAGGGTTGGAGCGGAACTGAAGGCGGTCTTCAAATCATGGAAAGCTCGGGTGGCAGTGGTGTTCCAGGACGGAGACTTGGCCCCATTCTTGAGTAAGTCGGTGAGTGAAGAACTGATTGGACTGAAGTTCGGGATGAACCGGCGGTAAAAGTTGGCAAATCCTAGGAAACGTTGAAGTTCCTTACGAGTGGTGGGTTGTGGCCAGTTGATAACAGCTTCCACCTTCCTCTGGTCCATGGTGATACCTTGGGGGGAGATGATGTAACCGAGGAACTGGATTGTGTTCTGATGGAATTCACACTTTTCCAACTTAAGATACAGCTGGTAGTCTCTGAGTCGTTGTAGGACCGTTTGTACATGGCGGATGTGGGTCGGCAGATCAGGGTAGTAGATGAGGATATCGTCTATGTAGATGACAACAAACTGGTTGAGGAGATCGCGGAATATTTCATTCATGAAACCTTGGAAGATGGAGGGTGAGTTGGACAATCCGAAGGGCATAACAAGGTATTCGTAGTGCCCCGCGGGGGTGATGAAGGCGGTTTTCCATTCATCTCCATCCCGGACGCGGATGAGATTGTATGCACTACGGAGATCGAGTTTGGTGTAGATTGTGGCTCCACGGAGTTGTTCCAAAGCGGCTGGGACCAGAGGAAGGGGATAACGGAATTTGACGGTTGCTTGATTGAGAGTACGATAATCGATGCACGGGCGCAAGCCTCCATCCTTCTTGCCCACGAAGAAGAAACTTGAAGCGGCAGGGGAGGTGGAAGGTCGGATGAATCCTTGGTTAAGCGCCTCCTGGATGTACTCCTCCATGGCCTTCTGCTCCGGGATGGACAGAGGGTAGATCTTACCTCGCGGTAGAAACCGCCCCAGGCAGCAGGTCGATCGCGCAGTCCCATGGCCGGTGGGGAGGTAGAGTGGTAGCCCGTTGCTTGTCAAAAACATCCTGGAACGCCCGGTATGGAGTGGGGATTTCCGGTGGGAGGTCGACGGGAGGATTTTCCACGGTGGTGGTGGTCAACAGGACCTTCTCGACCGGAGGGGAGAGTTGACGGATGGACTTAGGTATGGATGGCAGACAGCGATGGAAACAGTCGCTACCCCACTGTAAGATTTCTCCGGAGGACCATTGGATGTGTGGTGAATGGGTTTCTAACCAGGGGCGTCCCAGGATGATCTCGGCCGTTGAGCCCTCCAGCACCAGAAAGGAAATTTTCTCTTTATGGAGCCATCCGATCTCCAGGCTCAGGTCGGGGCTTCGATGACCAATCCGACCGCGACCCAACGGTTTACCCAGAATGGACTGGACTTGGAGTTTATGAGGAATAGTACGCTGCTTGGTTTGTAGTCTGTGAAGGGTGGAGAGTGAGATGAAGTTGGCCGCTGAGCCGGAGTCGATCAGTGTCTGAACTGGAATGGAACGGTTCATATAAGTGATAGTGGCTGGAGTATATTTCAAGATGGAAATTGATAGAGGCAAATGTACAGTACTCACAGCGGGTCGCGGCGGACGAGTGGGACAGGATGCGATCAGGTGTCCGGCGGCTCCACAATACAAACACAAGCCGTTGGTGATTCGGCGATTTCTCTCGGCGGTAGGAAGGCTGGTGGTTCCGATTTCCATCGGTTCAGGTGCTGGAGGGCTGTAGTTTGATGAGGGGCGAGGAGGCGGAGGTGCAGGGCTGTCCAGCTGGCAGGCAGTGCGGCGTTGATCGGTGCGGATGGATCGCTGAATGAGGCTTTCAAGCCCGATGTTGTCATCATAGATCGCTAACTGGAGTCGGATGTCCGGATTCAATTCATGGCGATAAGCAGTCATAAGGGCTGATTCATTCCAGCCCAGAGACGCAGCGAGGGTTCGGAATTGTAGTGCATATGTCGCCACAGACGATCTTCCTTGCTTCAGACGAAACAATTGATCCTGCATCGATATGGAATGCGCTGACTGAGAGAATACCTCGATGAAGTGACTGGAGAATGCGGAGAAAGTCTGGGTGACAGGGCCTCGATCCTTCCAGAGAGCATGAGCCCAACTGAGCGCTCGACCTCGAAGTAGCGAAATGAAAAAAGCAACCTTCGATCGCTCGGTGGGGAAAGATGCGGGATTCATTTCCATGTAGAGCTCGCACTGTAAGAGGAAGCCGCTGCACTCCTCCTCCTCGCCAGAGAAGGGCGCTGGTTGGGCCATGGGACTGGCTGAGGCAGATGCGGAAGAAGCGGTCACGGTGGAAGTAGCGGATGTGGATGCGCTGGTCCGGGGAATGGATGGTGTGGGTGGGTTCGCTGAAGCGCTGGTGCTGGCTGCGGGTTGCAGCATAGTGGTGTTGGTCTGGTCTTCTGTCACAAATCGGAAGGACACAGACGGGTAAATGTAAACCAGTTTTAATGAAACCAAGGGTAACAGGATAACAGTCTGAATAAAGTCTCTTTAACTGGCAGGAGTGGTCGAAGGATCCGCGGGCAGCTGAGGAGAGCGGAATGGAAGGAGTCCGGAGATTGGAGCTGGAGACGAGTCATGGAGAACTGGAACACAGAAGGTAAGTAGCAATAGTGCAGAGCAGGTTTCAAGCGGGAGTCTGTAATCGTAGTAGTAACGAGACCAGACAGAGAATGACTGGGAGAGGTGAGTCTTTATAGAGAGGGTGATTGGCACGGGAATTGATGGCAACAGGTGATGATGATTAGTATTCAGGGGAACTGGAACGAGTGGGTGGAGTGATGGTGTCTGGATCCGTGACAACTGGTGTCCAGGGACAGGCATTTAGCTGGTTTAGATCGTACTTATCAGACCGTTGCCATTTTGTCTGTTTAAATGGGGAAAAATCGAAGATAACATCAGTAGACTATGGAGTGCCGCAAGGATCTGTCCTAGGCCCTCTGCTATTCTCAATATATATGCTGCCACTTGGTAATATTATAAGAAAACATGGAATTAATTTTCACTGATATGCTGATGACACTCAATTATATATCTCATCACGACCAGATGAAAACACTAACTTATCTAACTTGACAGAGTGTCTAAAAGATATAAAATGCTGGATGATGTGTAATTTCCTGCTATTAAATTCAGATAAAACGGAGGTATTACTTATTGGTCCAAAAAACTACCCACAAAATCCCTTACAATACAACTTTAATTTAGAAGGATGTCCTGTTACTTTATCCACTACAGTAAAAGACCTGGGTGTTATACTAGACCGCAACTTGACTTTCAAAAATCATATTTCATATGTTACAAGAACAGCCTTTTTCCACCTTAGAAACATTGCTAAGCTACGTAACATGCTATCTGTTTCAGATGCAGAAAAGTTAGTTCATGCATTCATGACCTCGAGACTAGATTACTGTAATGCTTTATTAGCTGGTTGTCCTGCATCCTCAATAAACAAGCTACAGTTAGTGCAAAATGCAGCCGCTAGAGTTCTTACTAGATCAAGAAAATATGATCATATAACACCAATTTTAACATCTCTACACTGGTTACCTATTAAGTTCCGTATCAACTACAAAGTATTACTATTGACTTATAAAGCTCTAAATGGTTTAGCTCCTGTGTATTTAACAGACCTTCTATCGCCCTACAATCCATCGCGCTCTTTAAGATCACAAAATTCGAGGCTTCTGGTCGTTCCTAGGATATCTAAGTCTACTAAAGGAGGGAGGGCGTTCTCACATTTATCTCCTAAACTCTGGAATAGCCTTCCTGATATTGTTCGAGACTCAGACTCGCTGTCCCAGTTTAAAACTAGATTAAAGACGCATCTCTTTAACCAAGCATTCACTTAATGCTTACCTTTGATACTACTTCTGAATCAGTTCGAATGCATTAATATTATGAACATCAGCTATGCCAATTATTTCCCATCTGTCTTTCTGCTGTTATCTCGGGACGCTAGTCCCGAGGTAAATAGCGTTCGTCAGCTCCAGTTTGTATCCAGCCTCTCACGGAGACTTCAGATGCCCCAACACCTGTGATGAGACGACTAAACGCCTGTGGAGAGACGACTCGACGCCTGTGAAGAGACGACTAAACACCGGCGACATGCTATGCCTAAATTTATACATGATTAACTAACTGTATTTTTCTTTGTACATTTCTGAAATGCACTTTCTGTAAAGCTGCTTTGAGACAATGTGTATTGTGAAAAGCACTATACAAATAAACTTGAATTGAATTGAATTGAATGTCCCTTGACCCTACAGGGCCTGAGTTATCCACTTTCAAAAATGAATTTAAAATTAAAAAATCAAAAAGCGCCTTTTTTGTGTTCATTAAAGCTCAGACAACATATGCTTAAATGTTTATCTATTTTAGCACTGTTTTATGAAACTGCAAAGGGTTTCCTGTAAAATGACACAACAATTCTGCATTTAGCCCAAAGTATGTGGGAACAAGATCCTTTTTAATTTGGGTTGGCTAAATCCAGGCGGAAATGAGGAAGAACATTTATTTATTTACGCTACATTATACATTCACAAAGAAAACTGGTGTCCGTAAAGGTTGGATTTTTCCTCATTATTTTAATTAAGTCATTTAGATCAATTTCCAAAAGATGATTTTTTATTCCTCTTTTTAGTCAACTTTAACATGGGTGTGTTCACTTATGCTAAGCACTGTATATATATATATATATTATATATATATATATATATATATATATATATATATATATATATATATATATTATATATATATATATTATATATATATATACGCTCTCGCTAGACCTTTGCAGCAGCCTCCACCAAGGCCTCAGTGTGGATCCGGCTGAGGAACCGAGACTTTTCCACATTTTCAAAAAAAAGCAAATTCCTCTGTGCCCCCATGAGGGCCAGACTGGTGGTGTGCCACACTATAAAGCCTTGCCACCCTCATCCCCCTCTTGCATCGCCAGCCTGAGCAACCCGAGTACGCCTTCTCACGCACCCTCTGCCGATAGACTTTGTGTCTACTGGGAAAAGAGCAAACCGCAGAGGATCTCTTTTATCAGTATGGAGCTGGACTCTGTCAACCAGATGGCACGTCTCACAGAGGAACGTGTCCGGTCACTGTTGATCTGCTTGAATACACTCAAGAGCAGAAAGTGGCCACTGAAACTTTTTCAGAGGCTCCTGAAAATATATGGCATTCACATCAAGAGGGCATATGGGGTTGCTTCAGCACTGCTCGGAGGAGGCAGACCCAGCCCTGGCTTTTCTCTGTACCATTCATGCTCTGCACTTTCACCTCTCTGCTTTGGCTCTAAATGAAGGCGGTCGCATTTTCTTCCCTCCTCTCCCTTAAGCCTTGTTTATACTCGACGCGTCTGCAAGAGCACGAGTCTCCCCAAACGGACGAGGCGTTTATACTCGACGCGCTCGCCGTTGTACTATTCTGTGAAACTACAGGGGGCGACTCAGGTAAATGTCCTCTAACCATGAGGAATCAACGGAGAGAAGAAGAAAGGTCCACACGTGACAATGTTTATTTTAGTACATCACAACCGATAACACTACAAAAAGCATCATGTAAAATACAGTAAAGCATGAGATTATTACTTATGACATTAGAAAAAATATGTGGATATAAAAACATGTATGCAGGCTATACAACTAAATTAACGATCTCTTAAATATTTTATAATTTCACTAAACATCTCATTAAGTTTCATGGACATTTTATAAAACATGGATCTTTTTATTAAAAAGGCTTATTATGCTATTGTAGGCTAATTTTGTAAACACAAGCAACTGATTTAGACGCGCAAACTGGGTGCCGGTGCAGTGAGACGTCATGCTCGGGCAGATTCGGCTTGAAGTCGTTCATCCTCGGATGTGGCGCCGCGCGCACTGTTACAAAAAAAGCCATGCACACCGCCAAGCGAAATGACGTCATTTTTGCCACGCGCACCTTCACGCTCTTGCGGACGCGTCGAGTATAAACAAGGCTTTACTTCCCCTGCTTTGCTCCTCTCGTCTCGTCTACTGTCTTGTACTTTGAGAGACTCTCTCCACACGGCTCTCCAAACTAAGAAATTATGGATTTGATCAACTGGTCTCTCAACACAATTGACACCATCTTCTCGACGAGAAGCTTGGGTTCGGGGGAACCTGACTGCCCTGCTGGAACGTTCGCAGCTGGCTACACGATGGACGTGTGGGAGAGGTGGCAGGTCGTGTGTCTGGCGGCTCTTCCCGTGGAGGACATTGAAGATATCTACCTATTCAGAACCATGATAACAGGTTTTCTGCTGATTGGATCGGGCATTGCCCTGGTTTATCGAGGAATTAAGAAGACAGTGACAGCTGTCAAAAGCCCCACAAGGCTGCCCGTCATGATTAAAGTGGGCAGAGCTGTCAGCACTCAGACTGTGACTATGAACCACTATATGGATAACATCATGGAGAAGCTCACAGCTTTGCAAAGGCAAATGGATCGTTTCGGAGACCAAAATGGACCAGGAGCTGTGTAAATCGGAACGCGGCTACTCGTCCCAAGACCAAACAATCCCAATCTTATCTGCTTTCGGCCCCCCTCATCCAGCACTGGCCTTGGCCAAGGCCGCTGTTGGATCAACAACTCCCCCGGAAGAGCACTGCAGCGAGACACTCTTGCATTCCTTCCCCCACTCCCCACAGACACCTGCTGATTGTTGACTCTGTATGGGACCTGATCAGGGTTGTCTCCATGGCAACTTGCTGTGTATCGCTATGACAATCCTGCGGACTTGAGGCACCTAGATTATGATGCCAGGCATAGTGACTCTCCAGGCCTACACATACACGAACTCTTACATATATACAGATATGCAATCACCCCCCCACCCCCCATCCCTCGCCTTCAACGCTTTGTACCACCAGTCTGACAGGCGGGTCTGTGACCAGCACCGAGAATGGCTGCAGGACCGGATGGCTGCCTGCCTGTGCTGGGTTACCTCCATCCCCCACTCCCCTACCCTGTTGCAAGTCTTGTGTGTGTACTGATTATGTGCTAATGTTGCTGAGGTGTTTTTTTTTTTTTTTACTGTTCCCAAACTGTTCTCCTCACCTCTCCTCATGTTATGCTGTATTTTCTTCCTCAATGCTCTGTCTTCCTGTCCTGTCTACCCACTTGTCATATATTGTATATATGTCTGTATGGACAGGTTGATGGCTAATTTCACTGGTACTTGTGACTAAGGACAATAAAGGCTACTACTACTACTACTACTACTACTTTATGTAGACAGAATGCAAAGCCTCAGGACCTCAGATCAGCTCTTTGTCTGTTACGAAGGCCAGCAGAAGGGCAAGGCTGTCTCCAAGCAGCGGTTAGCCCACTGGATAGTGGATGCCATCATCTTGGCGTACCAATCCCAAGACGTACTGTTCCCCCTCAGGTTGCGAGCCCTTTCCACTACATCCACACATTTGCTAGGTTTTATAGCCTTCATGTCAAGCTGGTTGCCTCCCATGTGCTCGCTTCCAATAGAGTCAACACCATAGGCCCACTCGAAGTGTCGACTTGCTGTTCCATTCCCCTCCTATGGACCGGATATGTGCACCATTTCTGCTCCTGGTGAGATTCCCGTCAGCCAAAGCCTGTCGAGTTCCTCCCACACCCCAGGCCTAACACTCGTGTGCATTGGTGGAACCTGTGCTAAGCTGGTCCCATATGATGTGATCCCTACAGCGATCCCATTTGTCTATTCTGCTATACCTGTTTCCCTGAGGTTGAGCCTGTGTCTTTCCCATGGCAGAGCCGATCTGCCGTCTCTGACCAGTGTTGCCTTCCTCCTACATATGCCGGAACCACCTCAGTGACATTTCATGTGTTGTACTGCCCTAACGGCCAGTCCATATGTGTAACTTCCACATGATACCTCCCAATGGGCAGGATGGGGCTTCCGCAGCGTTCCCATTCCACTGAAAGGGCACGCTTTCCCAGTGTTGTCCAAGTCTGTCTGAATGGGTCATGCAGAACAGCAGTTAAGACTTCGCTGGCCTAAGCCCCGTCCCCTCTCCCTTCCCCAAGGATCAGGGGGCTTGTGCTGGGCACTGGAAGGTGGCAGCAATACGTCAAACGTGACCGACTGAAAGGGAACGTCTCGGTTATGTATGTAACCCGCATTCCCTGAAGGAAGCAACAGAGATGTACAGCTCAGAATAACCCGCAAAAGCCACCCTAAATTTCTCATCCATCATTTCAGTATAAATGTTCCAAGCAAATGTAAACTTCTGTCACCACAACGGAAAGGCCCGCCTCTCCATTCATTTGATTGGACAGTGAAAAAAAAAACATTTTTTTCAACTTCAGGCGCTCAAAGCGCTCCTACAAAAACACGAGGCGCAGCAGACGGCTAAAACGCCCGGGGCGTATAAACAGTGCACAAATCTCTCACTGACAATAGATAACAAATAAAAAGGTGCTCACTGCAAAAAATGTGTTCGGTTTGATCGGGTCCTAAGGAAGAAAAAAGTAAAACTAGCATATGACAGTAAGTAAATTATGACAGAATTTTAAACAAAAAATTAATAAAAAACAAATGAGAAATTACACATGAATACAAAATATGAACTGTAATACCTCAGAATATAAACTTGGATCCATCATTGACATTACTCCTATTTGTATGGACATCAGAATAATGGCGAGTCCTGCAGTTATGGCACTGAACACATTCATTCCAAGAGAGGCTTTGACCTATACAAAGACAGAATGTACAAGTTTCAGACACTGAGGGGGTATAACATTTTTACTCAAACAACAGATCATTAAAAAGGCTTGCAGAAACTCATAATTACTTTTAAGTAGGGTGTTACGTCCCAGGGTGTTCTAATATCATTTGTTGTGAGAGACTGCTTGTGTTCCCTGTGTTGGGCTTTCTGTTTCTCTCACTCATTCATTGGGCAACTAAAATATATTGTGTAATGCAGTATTACAATACAATACAATGCAATTTTATTTGTATAGCACATTTAAAAACAACTGGCGTTGACCAAAGTGCTTAACAAGGCCAAGAGACATACAATACAAGTACAATACAAAGACACGCACATCAAGATATATTAAAAGCTATTGAAAAGAAATACGTTTTCAGAGAAGATTTAAAAATTGACAAGGTTCGGGCAGATCTGATATGAGCCGGTAAGCTATTCCATAGCCTATGTCCGAAAGCTGCAAAAGCGCGATCACCCCTATTTTTTAGTCTGGTTCGAGGGATAGATAATAGGTTAGAGTCCCCTGATATGAGTGATCTTGACTGTGTGATTGAGTGAAGTAATTCAGATAGGTACTATGGAGACTGGTTCTGCAATGACTTAAAAACAAATAAGAGAACTTTAAAATCAATTCTGAATTTAACCGGTAGCCAGTGAAGCGATATCAGGACTGGTGTGATGTGTTCAAATTTACGCTTCCCTTTGATAAGGCGTGCTGCTGCATTTTGGACTAATTGTAAACGAGTGATGCATTTCTGAGAGGCACCAATATATAGAGAATTACAATAGTCCAATCTGGATGTTACGAATGCATGTATGGCAATCTCAAAGTGCTTAACAGACAAGAAGGGCTTTACCTTGGCTAAAAGACGAAGGTGAAAGAAATGGCGCTTTTCCACTGCATGGTACGGTACGGTTCGGTTCGGTACGGCTCACTTGTGGTGCTTTTCCACTGCATGGTACGGTACGGTACGGTGCGCTTCGGCGCGCTTTAAATGGTACCTGATCTGTTGAGGTTCCAAGCGTACCGTACCGGTACTAAAATGTGACGTGAAACACTGCAGATCACTGATTGGTCAGACAGACAGAATCGTCACTACCAGCGTCATTGGATTTGCGACACGAGACACTAAACACGCTATACAGAGTCATATAACCAGTAGACAACAGCCAACACGGTAGCACCTGTGTTTTACTTACTTGAAAAAAAGAAGAAGAGATCAACACTTTAAAAAGGAAATGGCTGAATCGTGGTCGAGGTGCAGACGTTCCTCTCGTTGGTTGCCTAGGAGCGGGTCCAGCGGATGGGGCAAAACAGAATGAAAAAGTGTTCCAAGAAGTAGCAGCTAGCTCAGCTAGCCGCACACGGCTATCACCGGACCTACAAACAGTGTAACGATCAGTCCCACCCACTTTGAATGGGTACTAACTGCAGTGGAAAAGCAACCGAGCTAGCGAACCGTTCCGCGCCGAATCGAACCGTACCGAACCGAACCGAGCGTACCATGCAGTGGAAAAGCGCCAAAACAGGACTTAACCACAGCACTTATCTGCTTATCAAATTTAAGGTTGTTGTCAAACCAGACCCCCAATTTCCGAACACAGATAGTGCTATATGGTATCAACGTTTGTAGATCAATCTCATGAGTACTACGATCATTGGGGCCAAAATAATTTCTGTTTTGCTCTCATTGAGACTCAAGAAGTTACTAGAAAGCCAGAGTTTCAGTTCGTCCAGACAGTCCAATATTGGCTTTAAAGCATGCTTGTCATCCCGCTTCAAAGGCAAGTAAATTTGGGTGTCATCGGCATAAAGATGGAAAGAAACCCCATGTCGAGATAAAACAGAACCCAAGGGGAGCATATATAGATTGAACAGTTCCGGGCCAAGAATAGAACCCTGAGGAACGCCGGACCCCAGTTTCATTTCGGAAGAGCACTGTTGCCCAATACGGACAGAGTAAGTCCTATTTGATAAGTACGAGCGGAACCATTGTAGCACCGTACCCCGAAAACCCATGCACGCTTCGAGACGAGAAATTAAAATATTGTGATCGACCAGGTCAAAAGCAGAGCTAAGATCTAACAAGACCAAAGCCACAGATTGCCCGGTATCAGTGGTCAGCAATATGTCATTCATGACTCTTAAAAGTGCAGATTCCGTACTGTGACGAGATTTAAAACCAGACTGAAATTTCTCATAAATCTGACTATCATTCAAGAAAGACTGGAGTTGACTTAATACCACTTTTTCGAGGATTTTCGAGATAAAGGTTAAATTCTAAATTGGGCGGAAATTACTCAGAATTGTCGAATCCAAGTTAGATTTTTTAAGCTTAGGCAAAACTGAAGCATGTTTCAGGCTGTTGGGAACAACCCCGGTGTAAAGACATTTGTTGATAATAGACAACAAATCAGGACCGATAGCACGAAATACCTGCTTAAAAAATAGTGGGAATCACATCTTGAAAGCAACTAGTAGGTTTTAAAATTGCAACAATCTCATTTAGAGAGTCAAAGGAGACAGGCTCAAAGACAGACCATATGGAAGAGCATACAGGGACTCCAAGTGGAATACAGGCTGACAAAGGCATTTGAGATCTAATGATGTTTTATTAACAAAGTTCGGGAGAAGCACGTTCAGATAATTAACACGGCTGGAGAGCACTCAGCAATCATGATTTAAACGTGTATATAAAGACTCCGCAGTCTCACCTCATTTCTCTGACAGTTTAGCAGCGTTGCTATCTCATGGGCGTCAGGCCAAACAAACGGGTCCTCGCAACCGCGGGCGAAAAATTCCCAATCTATTTCTGCGTATTTCTTTAAACCGGACCATTTAAAATTCCTGCCATAGAAAGGGACAACACGGCTATGCTGCCCTTAGGAAGGGCCTTCCTCCAGCGTCAGGCCGCCGCAACAGGCCCTAAGTAAGCCGCGCTGCAGATTCAGTCCCGGCCAGTCAACACTCAACATCTGCCGGGTCAACTCCGTGAGTGCTTAGCCCAAAACATTTTCGTTTTCTGTCCCTGATTTGAACTTCGCATCGCTTCAGTTGTTGAATCACGAGCAAGTTGTGCTATCTGGATACAATTTTTGATCGGGGGAACACGTGTTTTAAATAGTTCATGTACAAGGATTTGCCGTTCATTTACGCAATACTTCCTGTGGCGTAAACTCACACGTAAACAGTAGGTCTCATATTACGTGCAGCTTGTACAAAGAATCATTAAGAACCTTTTGTTTACTGTCCTGCAACTTATTTACAAAAATCGCTTAGAAACTTAGTTATGGCATAATATCTTTTATTTTTGAGGTAAATAATTTAAACCCACAGCTCACACTATTGTTTTTCTGATTTAGAACGAACAAATTGGCATGGAATATGACCCAATAAATAAATAAATAAACAGAGAAATAAGAACCTTTTCAAACGTTTAATTATCAATCCCTCAGCCTCGCACAGTTTCTGCTGAGTTCGGGATTCCAATTGCACAGGTTAAAACCATGGGTTCAGCCTCGTCCATTTGAATTTTGGGCATTTAACTTGGATACAGGTGATTTCCAGGCCTCACTGCTCAAAACTCATCCACCTTCACAGAGAGTCTAAACTGTTCTAAACGCGAAATGCTATCTTCGCTCGGCCACTTAAACTTCAGATGCGCATAATCCTGCAAGGATTTAATCTCTCACCTGCTCTTGCTCGCGTCTCCGATTAACGCGCAAGATTTCGGGGTCCAATTTCTCCAGGAGTTCAGTTTCTCTGGCTAATTTCTCCACTGCCACAGCAGTGATGTCTACTCTGCTCCCGCAGGAGCTCTGTTTCTCTGGCTAATTTCTCCACTGCCACAGCAGTGATGTCTACTCTGCTCCCACAGGAGCTCTGTTTCTCTGGCTAATTTCCCCACTGCCACAGCAGTGATGTCTCCTCTGCTCCAGCAGGAGCTCTGTTTCTCTGGCTAATTTCCTCCACTGCCACAGCAGTGATGTCTCCTCTGCTCCAGCAGGAGCTCTGTTTCTCTGGCTATTTTCTCCACTGCCACAGCAGTGATGTCTCCTCTGCTCCAGCAGGAGCTCTGTTTCTCTGGCTATTTTCTCCACTGCCACAGCAGTGATGTCTCCTCTGCTCCAGCAGGAGCTCTGTTTCTCTGGCTATTTTCTCCACTGCCACAGCAGTGATGTCTCCTCTGCTCCCACAGGAGCTCTGTTTCTCTGGCTATTTTCTCCACTGCCACAGCAGTGATGTCTCCTCTGCTCCAGCAGGAGCTCTGTTTCTCTGGCTATTTTCTCCACTGCCGCTGCAGTGATGTCTCCTCTGCTCCCGCAGGAGCTCTGTTTCTCTGGCTAATTTCCTCCACTGCCACAGCAGTGATGTCTCCTCTGCTCCAGCAGGAGCTCTGTTTCTCTGGCTATTTTCTCCACTGCCGCTGCAGTGATGTCTCCTCTGCTCCCGCAGGAGCTCTGTTTCTCTGGCTAATTTCCTCCCTTGCCACAGCAGTGATGTCTCCTCTGCTCCAGCAGGAGCTCTGTTTCTCTGGCTATTTTCTCCACTGCCACAGCAGTGATGTCTTCTCTGCTCCAGCAGGAGCTCTGTTTCTCTGGGTATTTTCTCCACTGCCACCGCAGTGATGTCTCCTCTGCTCCAGCAGGAGCTCCGTTTCTCTGGCTATTTTCTCCACTGCCACAGCAGTGATGTCTCCTCTGCTCCAGCAGGAGCTCTGTTTCTCTGGCTATTTTCTCCACTGCCACAGCAGTGATGTCTCCTCTGCTCCCGCAGGAGCTCTGTTTCTCTGGCTATTTTCTCCACTGCCGCTGCAGTGATGTCTCCTCTGCTCCCGCAGGAGCTCTGTTTCTCTGGCTATTTTCTCCACTGCCGCTGCAGTGATGTCTCCTCTGCTCCCGCAGGAGCTCTGTTTCTCTGGCTAATTTCCTCCACTACCACAGCAGTGATGTCTCCTCTGCTCCAGCAGGAGCTCTGTTTCTCTGGCTAATTTCCTCCACTGCCACAGCAGTGATGTCTCCTCTGCTCCAGCAGGAGCTCTGTTTCTCTGGCTATTTTTCTCCACTGCCACAGCAGTGATGTCTACTCTGCTCCAGCAGGAGCTCTGTTTCTCTGGCTATTTTCTCCACTGCCGCTGCAGTGATGTCTCCTCTGCTTCCGCAGGAGCTCTGTTTCTCTGGCTATTTTCTCCACTGCCACAGCAGTGATGTCTCCTCTGCTCCCGCAGGAGTTCTTTTTCTCTGGTTTCATCTGTTTCCTCTTTCTCCATCCAGCAAGCATGGTCTCCTAGCGGATGTTGCATGCATCTATGTTTCTTCTTTCTCTGTCCAGTGAGCATTGGTCTCCCGGCAGACGTTGCATGCATCTGTTCCTCTTTCTCTGTCCGGTGAGTATAAAACATTTCATATTTAATTAAAACCCAATCTCCTCTTTCCTGTCTCTTTCTGTCCAGCAAGCATTTGGTCTCACAGCGGATTTAGTGTGAGAAAATCTCCTGGGCAAGCACTCATTTTTCCTCTTTTCACTTTTCCTCTTTCCGTCCAGTGAGCATTGGTCCCACAGCGGACGGAGTGAGAACTTTTCCGGTAGAGCACTTATGTTTTCTCTTTCGTCCAGCGACGCAGTGTGGAAAATCTCCCGGTTGAGTACTCATTTTCCTCTTTCCGCCCAGCAGGCTTCAGTCCCACAGTGGACGCAGTGAGAACTTTTCCGGTAGAGCACTTTTGTTTTCTCTTTCGTCCAGCGACGCAGTGTGAGAAAATCTCCCGGTTGAGTACTCATTTTCCTCTTTCCAGTTTCCTCTTTCTGCCCAGCAGGCTTCTGTCCCACAGCGGACGCAGTGAGAACTTTTCCGGTAGAGCACTTATGTTTTCTCTTTCGTCCAGCGACGCAGTGTGAGAAAATCTCCCGGTTGAGTACTCATTTTCCTCTTTCCTCTTTCTGCCCAGCAGGCTTCTGTCCCACAGCGGACGCAGTGAGAACTTTTCCGGTAGAGCATTTATGTTTTCTCTTTCGTCCAGCGACGCAGTGTGAGAAAATCTCCCGGTTGAGCACTCATTTTCCTCTTTCCAGTTTCCTCTTTCTGCCCAGCAGGCTTCTGTCCCACAGCGGACGCAGTGAGAACTTTTCCGGTAGAGCACTTATGTTTTCTCTTTCGTCCAGCGACGCAGTGTGAGAAAATCTCCCGGTCGAGCACTCATTTTCCTCTTTCCAGTTTCCTCTTTCTGCCCAGCAGGCTTCTGTCCCACAGCGGACGCAGTGAGAACTTTTCGGTAGAGCACTTATGTTTTCTCTTTCGTCCAGCGACGCAGTGTGAGAAAATCTCCCGGTTGAGTACTCATTTTCCTCTTTCCAGTTTCCTCTTTCTGCCCAGCAGGCTTCTGTCCCACAGCGGACGCAGTGAGAACTTTTCCGGTAGAGCACTTATGTTTTCTCTTTTGTCCAGCGACGCAGTGTGAGAAAATCTCCCGGTTGAGCACTCATTTTCCTCTTTCCAGTTTCCTCTTTCTGCCCAGCAGGCTTCTGTCCCACAGTGGACGCAGTGAGAACTTTTCCGGTAGAGCACTTATGTTTTCTCTTTCGTCCAGCGACGCAGTGTGAGAAAATCTCCCGGTTGAGCACTCATTTTCCTCTTTCCAGTTTCCTCTTTCTGCCCAGCAGGCTTCTGTCCCACAGCGGACGCAGTGAGAACTTTTCTGGTAGAGCACCTATGTTTTCTCTTTCGTCCAGCGACGCAGTGTGAGAAAATCTCCCGGTTGAGTACTCATTTTCCTCTTTCCTCTTTCTGCCCAGCAGGCTTCTGTCCCACAGCGGACGCAGTGAGAACTTTTCCGGTAGAGCACTTATGTTTTCTCTTTCGTCCAGCGACGCAGTGTGAGAAAATCTCCCGGTTGAGTACTCATTTTCCTCTTTCCTCTTTCTGCCCAGCAGGCTTCAGTCCCACAGTGGACGCAGTGAGAACTTTTCCGGTAGAGCACTTATGTTTTCTCTTTCGTCCAGCGACGCAGTATGAGAAACCTCCCGGCTCTGTACTCACTTTTCTCTTTCCTGTTTTCTCTTTTCCAGCAAGCATTTTGTCTTACAGCGCCCGCGGCGAAACTTTCCTGTAAGCCTAAATTGGAAGGGCCACTCCACAGTCGGCAGATAAGACCCAACGACTGCAAGCCCCCTTCTGTCGAAGCTACATGGGCCTCTCCGTCCGTCGTCCGTGATTTGTGCGAACAGCTCCCATCAAGAAGGCACAACTCCTAAATTTGCCATTACAATTGCTCCCTATTCTCAAGTCAGCAGGGCCCGTCAGTCCAGCGCAGTGAGCGGCCACCACGGGCCCTCCCGGCCAAGTGCCCAGACCCTTTCACAAGATGCCAGCCCGCCAAACTCGGCACTCATTTGGGGGGGTCTTTAGTCTGGCGGCTGTCCTCTTCTCTCTAGCCTTTTGGGGGGAGTACTCTGGGTTCGGGCCGAATTCCGAGCTCGGAGCCCTCCCCCCGGACAGCACGCCAAATACGCATTATACTTTATTCCCTTAATTGTATGTAAGTGTGAACTCGTGAAATGATGTTTTATTAACAAAGTTCGGGAGAAGCACGTTCAGATAATTAACACGGCTGGAGAGCACTCAGCAATCATGATTTAAACGTGTATATAAAGACTCCGCAGTCTCACCTCATTTCTCTGACAGTTTAGCAGCGTCCCTCCACCACCCCTTCTCCACTCTCTCTAGTCCTAAACCACTTTACATACAGGGGGGGGGGGGGGAGTACTCTGGGTTCGGGCCGAATTCCGAGCTCGGAGCCCTCCCCCGGACAGCACGCCAAATACGCATTATACTTTATTCCCTTAATTGTATGTAAGTGTGAACTCGTGAAATCAGTGAGATCTTCTCATTAAAATATATTGCGAATTCCTCACAGAGAGAGTCCGACATCTCTGGTAACTGATTAGTAGGGGGATTTAGAGCAGAATCAATTATTGAAAATAAAACATTGGGCCTATTACTGTTAAGTCTAATCAGCTCAGAAAAGTAGTGACATTTAGCAGCTTTAGCAGCTCGCTGGAAAGCAGAGAGGGAGTCCTTTAAAATTTCATAGGAAACATGTAATCTGTCCTTGTTCCACTTGCGTTCAGCCCTCCTACAGATCTGTCTGAGAGAACGAACATTTTCATTGAACCATGGTTTTAAAGCATGATTATGTTTATGTTTCTTTTCCCTAAGAGAAGCAACAGCATTTAAAACATTAGAGCAAATAGAATTAAACAGATTCAAGTGATTAGCAGCATCCAAGTAGCTTAAAGATGGAACCATGTCTTGAGTCTCATGTAAACCAGGATATAATGCCAGAAAGTCCTCCATTGCACAGTCATTAAAAATTCGAGTCATCTGTGAGCAAGTATGATGCTTATGTGTAGGATCATTAAAGGGTAGAGAGAACAGAATCGGAAAATGATCCGACATGCCAGCACAACCAATGCCAATGTCCAATACAAGTAAACCACGTGATAAAATTAGATGTATTAACTTCATTTTCTATTTTAACTTTACTTGTTGGTAATTAAAATTATTGTATCACTTACAAAAGAAATCTAGAAAATTCATTTTCCTGTATTTAATCATACTGGACCCCACAAAGAAAAACGCTTCAAATGTATAACCAACACTTGAAAACAGTGTCTCTTATATTACTGTTAATTTATTTATATATATATATATATATATATATATATATATATATATATATATATATATATATATATATATATATATATATATATATATATATATATATATATATATATATATATATATATATATATATTCGGTAACACTTTATTTGAAGGGGTGTGCATAAGACTGACATGACACTGTCATAAACATGACATAACACCTGTCATAAACATGAAGGAGTCTTTATGAATGTTTATGACTGTTGTTATTAAGTGTCATTTGGTAAATTATGACACTTTCAATGCAAAGTTGACATTGTTTAAAATGTCTTTGTTATGACAACTTGACATTACCCAAGACAAAAATGTCCTGATTATGACAACTTGAAATTAACAAAGACGGAAATGTCTTTGTTATGACAACTTGACATTAACCGAGAAATCATAACCTGTCAACCTGTGACAACTTTGGCCGTCATGACACCATTATAACTGTGTCATGAATATTTTACTTGTCCTCAAGTAAAGTGGAACACATTGTACTAGTTATAAAGATGTCATTAAGGGTTATTACACTGCAAAATGCTTGAAGTTTGATAATTAGACCTGTTATGACATATTTGTGACAGGTTGACAGGTTATGATTTCTTGGTTAATATTAAGTTGTCATAACAAAGACATTTCCGTCTTTGTTAATGTCAAGTTGTCATAATCAATACATTTTTGTCTTGGGTAATGTCAAGTTGTCATAACAAAGACATTTTTTGTCTTTGTTAATGTCAAGTTGTCATAACAAAGACATTTTAAACAATGTCAACTTTGCATTAAAAGTGTCATAATTTACCGAATGACACTTAATGACAACAGTCATAAACATTCATAAAGACTCCTTCATGTTCATGACAGGTGTTATGTCATGTTTATGACAGTGTCATGTCAGCCTTCAAATAAAGTGTTACCTACATACCACAGAAGGATGAATTTTATCCTGGGCAGCAACAGACAGATATCCAGCACTGATGAAATGAGAGAGAAACAACACATTTCACTGTTCATTCTGGAAAATAAAAAGAGTTTCATAAAATGAAAAACATTAAGTGATACTCACAATGCAAGACCCCCAGTAGGTGATGCCACTATAGACCAGGATAGCAGGGTAATTGTAGTCAATGATGGTGAGAAGAACACCAAGAAAGAAGACCACCACTCCCATCATTACCTGGACAGTCTAAGGGCAGAAATAGGTCAGGGGTTTCATTCATTATGGCATAACATACATGTGTGAATGAATGCAGTGATCTAGAAGAAAATAAATACTCAGAAAATTCCTAAAACTATGTATTATTATAATGTATGTGGTATTAAGTAAATGCATTACCCCCAATGCCTTTGGTTGCAATTTCAAAAATCCTTTAAAAACTGTATTTTGATGTTTTCCTTCGCTGTCCTGTTCATCAACAAAAATAACGTTTTCTTGTGTCACCTTTAATCTGACGACTGTACCTTTGTCTGTTGAGATGACCTCGCCGGTTTCCATTTTAGGAAAAGTTCTGGATTTCACCTGTAATCAGCATGTTCATATCACTCTTGTTCAAGTTCAATAGGAAATGTGAGCAAAGTACTTAGGAAAAATGATGACTATTTAAAGATAACAAAAATATCTGTACTTCTCATAGCTAAATACCTTTTTGACAAGGATACCTTTGTCCAAACAAATCACAAAACATTTAAAAGCTGTTTTTGGTACCAGACAATAAATGAGCAACAACTTACACAAAAAACAATCACTGGTGTGGAAGTTTTTTCATTACTGTATCAAAAATTGTAAATAAACTATCTAAAAATCTTAAAAAACAAAATAATGGTTAACTGAAAAATGGTTTTACCTGAAATGAGATTTGCTGATGTCTAGTAGCTCTTTTGATGAATCTGATGAAATACAAATTTATTAAAAGGTTTAATTTAGGTTCCAATACAATAGTATATAAACTGAGAAATATTCTGTACATTGAAGTTAGCAGTGAAACTGTGAAACAATCTCCAGTAAGAGTCTCCTTTCCTGATAGTCCTGTTTTCTCACCTTTCAGCCTAGAGATTGAATCATTTAGGTTGATTGGATTAGCTGTAGGGGAGACTTTAACCTTTTGTCTTTAATGGCTCTGGGATGGCTCTTTGAACCAAGAGTTCCTGACCAGCATCAGCATTTGAATAGGTTATCTGCCCTCAGAGTAGGTTGTGTTCCTACTGCATTTGCATTCTTTGTTTCAGAGTTTCTTCCACCTTTGTGTAACTCCTCCCCCTCGTAAGGTATATTACCAGTCTGTATTTTAGTTTAGTTAGATTTTGGGTACCATCTTGGACCAAGCAGACTACAGCAAATAAAGAATCCTGCTTAAAAGATACACCCGAGTCTCCTGGTCTTCGCTCTTCTGAGTTTCTACACTTTAGAAGAAATTAATTCCCTACAAATCTTTGTGTGTGGACTCTGAAGAACTGAGAAGGAGGGACTTGCTTTAAATACAGAAAGGCTGCTTTCCTCTTAAAATACAAAACGCTTTACATATTAGTGAAAAATAAACTACAATAACTTATGGCCATTGATGCAGGACAACAATATCTGTGTTTCTCTAGTCTAAACAGTAGAGAACACATTATTAACAAGAATTACAAGAATTAATGCAAATTCAACCAATTTCGTGCATGAGATGACATTAAAGTTTGCAGGCAAAAGTTTTAGTTATAGTATTAAACTACTGTATATAATACTGAATATGATGTATGATGTATAAATGAATGAAATCATACTATGTTAAACTGTAAAATATACTCTATGTAATCAGTGTGTTATGATGCAGGCAGGAATGAAGCGGAGAGCGAATCCAATTGCAGCACTTTAATAACAGAGACAGGTAATCCAGGGAAAACAGGGAAACTCAGAACAGAGAGACAGCTACAGGAAACATAACATCAAAAACTCACAAAGACTGAACAAGACACAGGTCTTAAATAGACTGGACTAACAATGAGACAAGGGACACCTGTGAACATTTAAACAATCAACCAATGACAACATGACACAACAGACAGAGGAACACAAGGCAAGATCACATGACTAGAACAGGGGATCATATGACAGACAAGAACAAGAAACAACCAAACCCGTGACACAGTGACAGTGTGTACATATCTGTCTAACACACAAAAATATTGTGTGTGTGTGTGTGTGTGTGTGTGTGTGTGTGTGTGTGTGTGTGTGTGTGTGTGTGTGTGTGTGTTGTGTTGTGTGTTTTGTGTGTGTGTGTGTGTGTGTGTGTGTGTGTGTGTGTGTGTGTGTGTGTGTGTGTGTGTGTGTGTGTGTGTGTGTGTGTGTGTGTGTGTGTGTGTGTGTGTGTGTGTGTGTGTGTGTGTGTGTGTGTGTGTGTGTGTGTGTGTGTGTCCAGGCGAAGGTCCTTCGTCAGATCTGGAAACGGCCTGGATCCGGCAGGCTGCAGGAAAACCTCGGGATAAACAAAGACACTAAATTAGCGTAGATGCCATTCTTCTTATAATGTCATGTAACGAGTACATCAGGATGTAATCCCAGTGTGACTCATTCCACAGTAGACTGAAAAATCCAGCATTGTTGCTGACCAGCATAAGGCATGTTCTTCATGTTGGGACCAGCATGGGATACTGGTTGTTGGTTTAATTTTATCAACAACAGCCAAATGCCATATAAACAATAAACTATTTAAAACACTTTATTACAATAAACAAAAATGAACAAAGCTGTAAAGAAAGGTTCCTTGATCTGAACAGAACTCTAGCAGTTCTGAAGCTCAAACCGTAGAGAATGGCATCACCCATATTAAGGTTGTGGGTTTAATTCCCTGGGAATGTGGGAACGGATAATGTGTCTTGACATAAGTCACTTTTTGCAGACACCTACAGAAGACTGTCCTAGTTTAAAACCAGTAAAGTTAAAAGCAATTTATCATGCAGCATATGTGGTTGATTAATATCTCATTTTCAATCTGCTAGCTGTTAATTTGCTGTTTTGAGTAATGTGTGTTTTGAGGCATTAAAAGCATTACTCTGTTTACTGAAACATTGGTCAGAATGATTGCGAGCGGATGCAGACGATAAAATCACCACAAACTACAAGCTGTCATGCAAAGGGAAACAGGGTTTGATGGATATTAACCTTATAATTCTGATAATTCAGACATCTCAAACCTGCCATGGTCTTCAAATTAATGTTATAGATCGAGTGCTGCAAAATATACTATTAAACTTTTATTTTGCCTTTTTATATGTTGCCAAAAAAGTATACGTTGTGTGTGTGTGTGTGTGTGTGTGTGTGTGTGTGTGTGTGTGTGTGTGTGTGTGTGTGTGTGTGTGTGTGTGTGTGTGTGTGTGTGTGTTGTTGACACATTAAAGCTCAATATGATGGCTAAAGCCACACTTAATAAATTTGAATGTTTCTAGTTTTCGCCTTATTATTTGTTTCAGGAGAAATTTATATTTCGTTTGCTTTGAGGGCTTAATGGTTTGTTTGTTATTTAGCCTGTTTGTTTAAACATTTCTATTTATTTACTTTGTTTCTTTAATATTATTTACCCACATATATTTGTATTATAGGTGGTACGTTGTCTCTTTATGTGTGCATTAAAGATGAAGAGCAATAACTCATTACTATAGTGCATGGTAGTAATTAAATGAAACACAATTTGACAGAGATATGGGTTTACATATTTTATTTAATTTTGTTTTGTATTATTGTATGTCTTACCCGTGGATTTGCTGGGATCCATGATAGCGTGTATCAGAGGCCTGTTATTAAAAGGGTGTGGCATTTCCTGATGTTTTTTATATCTTTTGCTGGGAATTATGGGAAAAGTAGGTTCCCTATCAGGGAACTCGAGCTGCGTGACAACGCATTAGGAACGCCCCTGCGTGAGTACGTCATGAAGCGCGTATGGAAACAGTCCAATGGCGAGACGGAACGTCATAGGCGGGTGACGTCATCGACCAGGAAGCTATATAAGCACCCCAAACACAAGAGCGTCAGCTTCTGAGTCTTCAGCAAGCGCTCTGTGTGTGAATATATCAGTCTGTGTCCCAAAAGTGTTTTTGTCTGTCCTTAGTATTGCTAGGCAGGAGTTTTTCACATATAAAAAAAACTATAAAGAGACACTATATATATATATCATGGCGAGTGAACAGCAGTTCAGAAAGTGTGTGCATCCCTGCCCACGTTATATTACGGGTGGGGACACTCACGATCTGTGTATTGTTTGTATGGGAGTGCAGCATGCTCAGTCGGCTCTCGAGGGAGCCGGTTGTGAGCATTGCGAGCGTATGTCTATGAAAACGCTCCGCTCCCGCCGAGCCCTCTTCGAGGAGAGTGGTTCGGCTCGCTCGCTCCGAGGAGCGGTGTAGAGAGGTTAGACCAGTTGTTCCCTGCCGGTGCGCCGTTTCAGGGCACTGTGTCTGCCACTCAAAATATTCCAGAGGCCAGTCTCGAGAGACTGGTACCCTTAGTAGATTTTTTTGCGGAGTGGAAAAGCCTTCCAAATATATCTCGGTGGGTCCTGCAGACTATCGAGCACGGGTACGCAATTCAGTTAGATCACACCCGCCTCGCTTCAGGGGGGTTCTGCCCACAGTGGTGAGCCCTGAGCAGGCTCTGGTTATGGAACAGGAGGTGAAAACTCTCCTGCTAAAGGGGGCCATAGAACGAGTTCTTCCTCCCAGCAGAGAGTTGGGTTTTTACAGCCGGTACTTCATCGTTCCAAAAAAGGATGGGGGGTTGCGTCCAATTTTAGATCTGCGCCTTTTAAATCGCTCTGTAGGGAAGCTCAAATTCAAAATGCTTACTCTCAAGCAAATCTTGTCACAGATCAGGTCCGAGGACTGGTTTGTCACGATAGATCTAAAGGACGCATACTTCCACATTTCCATCCTTCCACAACACAGGAAGTTCGGGGGCGAAGCGTACCAATATTGGGTTCTTCCATTCGGCCTAGCACTGTCTCCCCGAACTTTCAAGAAATGTATGGATGCAGCTCTGGCTCCGCTGCGACTCCAGGGCATCCGCATTTTAAACTATATCGACGTTTATCTATATCGATATTTAAACTATTTGTTGATTCTGGCTCAATCGGAGCATCAGGCGATTCGGCATCGAGATGTCGTGCTCGCCCATATCAAAAAGCTGGGGTTGAGGCTCAACACCAAGAAGAGTGTGCTTTCTCCATTACAGAGGACCACTTTTTTGGGTGTGGTTTGGGATTCGACGACGTTGCAGGCACGTCTGTCTCCTGCTCGTATAGCTTCGATTCTCTTAGCCGTCAAACAGGCAAAGCTAGGCCAGTCACTTACTGTAAAGGAATATCAGAGAATTCTGGGTCTGATGGCAGCAGCGTCCAACGTTATACCTTGCGGCCTGCTGTACATGAGACCGCTGCAGTGGTGGCTCAGGGCCAAGGGGTTCTCCCTGAGGGGAAACCCGCTCCGCAAGATCAGGGTTACGCGACGGTGTCTCCGTGCCCTGGCTTTGTGGAAAGAACCTTGGTTCCTGTCCTTAAGACCTGTGTTGGGGGCTCCGTGTCGTCGTGTAACTCTAACGACGGACGCCTCTCTCACAGGCTGGGGGCGATCATGAGTGGTCGCTCTGCCCAGGGTCTGTGGCGGGACCATCATCTTCATTGGCACATAAATTGCCTAGAAATGATGGCGGTGTTTCAGGCTCTGAAACACTTCCTCCCAGACCTGAGAGGTCACCATGTTCTTGTTCAGTCAGACAACACATCGGTGGTCTCTTATATAAACCATCAGGGGGGTCTGCGTTCGCGCCCATTATACAAGCTGGCTCGCCAGATCCTTCTATGGTCCCAGGGGAAACTTCTTTCATTGAGGGCGGTTTATATCCCGGGGTATCTGAATCAGGGGGCAGACATCCTGTCGAGGCAGGGGCCGAGGCCCGGGGAGTGCAGACTCCATCCCGAGGTGGTGGAGCTCCTTTGGAAACATTTCGGTCGTGCCGAGGTAGACCTATTTGCATCCAGGGAAACATCACACTGTCATCTGTGGTTTTCCCTATGTCCTCCAGCCCCGCTGGGGTTGGACGCGATGGTACAGGAGTGTGGCCGAGGTCACGCCTGTACGCATTTCCCCCGGTTGCTCTGCTCCCAGGAGTTCTGGAGAGGGTTCGCCGGGACGGGGTCAGTCTACTGTTGGTAGCCCCGTACTGGCCGGCCCGAGTTTGGTTTGCGGACCTAATTTCTCTCATCGATGGCTCTCCCCTGGAGATTCCGATCAGGAGGGACTTTCTCTCTCAGGCGAGTGGGTCAATACTTGACCCCCGCCCAGATCTATGGAGGTTGTGGGCCTGGCTTCTGAGGGGGCCCAGCTCATAGAATCTGGTCTCTCGACTGAGGTCGTGGAGACCATCCTCCACTCCAGAGCTCCGGCCACTAGGAAATAATATGCCTTGAGGTGGAAAATGTTCACCTCTTGGTGTGGAAAACACCAGTTGGACCCAGTTAACTGCCCGGTGGGTGCAGTGCTGGAATTCCTTCAGGAGCGTTTCTCCACAGGGTTATCCCACTCCACACTGAAGGTCTACGTGGCGGCCTTATCTGCTTACCACGTCCCTTTGAGTGGAGCCTCTCTCGGGAGACACCCACTTGTAACCTGTTTCCTTTGTGGCACTCTGAGGCTGAGGCCAGCAGTTCGCACGAGGGTGCCGACCTGGGACCTGGCGGTTGTTCTAGAAGGTCTCTCTCTAGCACCGTTCGAGCCCATCGAAGAGGTTTCTGAGAAATTCCTCACTTTGAAGACTGTATTTCTTCTTGCTATATCTTCATTAAAAAGAATAGGAGATATTCAAGCTCTGTCGGTTTCTCCCTCGTGCTTGGAATTTTCTCCCGGCATGGTGAAGGCTTTCCTCCTCCCTAGACCGGGATACGTTTCCAAGGTCCCAACCAATGTGGTCAGGCCTATTGTACTGAAAGCTTTCTGTCCTCCTCCATTTCTGACGTCGGACCAAGAGAAACTAAATCTGCTCTGCCCTGTTAGGGCCCTAGATGCTTACGTCCACAGAACTTCCCTGTGGAGGAAGAGTGAACAACTATTCGTTTGCTTTGGACCCCCTAAGAAAGGCTGTCCAGTATCTAAGCAGAGGTTGAGCAAGTGGGTGGTTGAGGCCATCTCACTTGCCTACGAGTCCTCCGGTCAGCCTTCTCCTTTGGCTGTCCGGGCTCATTCAACCAGGAGTATGGCTGCCTCTAAGGCCATTCTGTCAGGAGTATCTGTCCAAGACGTTTGTGATGCGGCTGGATGGTCCTCACCGCACACATTTGTCAAGTTTTATCATCTTGACTTTAGCTCCACTCCAGGGGCGCAGGTACTTTCGTCCGAATGTGCGCTCTGACTTCACACGACGGGCACTTGCTCGCATGGCGGCGTTGGTATTAGCGTTCCCAATGCGTTGTCACACAGCTCGAGTTCTCTGATAGGGAACGTCTCTGGTTACGTATGTAACCCTAGTTCCCTGAAGGGAACGAGACGCTGCGTGTCTGTGCCATACTCCCAGCATGCCCGTGAGCACTTGCTTCAGTCTATCAGAAGCTGACGCTCTTGTGTTTGGGGTGCTTATATAGCTTCCTGGTCGATGACGTCACCCGCCTATGACGTTCCGTCTCGCCATTGGACTGTTTCCGTACACGCTTCATGACGTACTCACGCAGGGGCGTTCCCAATGCGTTGTCACGCAGCGTCTCTTTCCCTTCAGGGAACTAGGGTTACATACGTAACCAGAGACGCTTTGGGACCATATTTGTGTTGTGCATAAAGTATATTTAGGTGTGTTTAAGTTTATTTTCATATTTGATAACACAAGCCTTCTCCCTTTCTGCAACATAAATTAATCTAAATGAAGGATGAAAATCTGTTTCACCAATTTTCCATCAAATATAAAGTTTCATAAAAAATAAAGTTTCATCAAAAATAAAGTTTCATCAAAAAATATATTGTAAATATGTAATAACATCAAATCACATTGTTTCAGAGGTTCTTTTTTTATTCAAGTGTTGAACAGTTCACAAAAATTTTCAAAATCAAATGTCAAATATTCAATTGCTCAAGTTTAAAATTTTCGAGTTGTCTTAGGTTTCGAGTTTCAGGTGCAAGTCTTAGGTTTTATGTCCCTGTTTACAGGATTCTGAAGCATCCAAGATGCCCATGCCCTCATCCAAGATGTCCATGTCATTCTTTCTTCAGTCGAAAAGAAATTAAGGTTTTTGATGAAAACATTCCAGGATTTTTCTCCATATAATGGACTTCAATGGGAACCAAACGGTTCAAGGTCCAAAAGACAGTTTCAGTGCAAAATATCAGTGCAAAAAACATTTATCAAAATAAACAAAGCTTTTTTCGTGTCATTTGGTTCATTCAAGGGAACCAAATGAGGGAGTTGACTCGAGAAAAGATTCATTCATTTTGATGAACGAGTTCGAATAGGAGAGTCACGAATGCGCATCACAGAGCAAGGTGACCATTTGATCTTATAAAACTTAAGGCCATTGCACACTGAGTCAGAATATTTCGTATGCTTTTTTTCGTGTTCATCAGCCTAAATATTCGTCACGCACAGAAACCTTGCACACAGAGTCCGATGCGTATTTATTAAACCTTTGCGAAAAAAAAAGCAAAAAATACAAAATGGATTCATCAAGCAGTGAGGATGATTTTGTTGTCTTCTCTCTTCTTTAAAAGAGAAAAAGAAGAAAAAGAGGGTCCATCCAATCTTGTGCCGAGAGGAAGGAGAGTTTCAGCTTATCAAGGAGTTGCGCAATTTTCTAAATTTACCTCAGAATGTCAATTGTCAATGGAACAGTTTGATGCTTTGCTAGCGATACTGGAGCCACATATTAAAAAGAAGACCACCAAAACACACACACACACACACACACACACACACACACACACACGGCCGGCAGAAACGCTGGGCATACAGAACAGCTGTATGGTTTGTTTATCATACAGTAGGCTACCTTTGTGCTGCGAGACGAAGTGTATCAACTTGTCAGATGCAATTGTGGATTGTGTCGTTCGCTTGTACGGTGTGTAAAACTGAAAGAAACGACATACACTCCTTCCCCACATCCCCCACTCTTACAGAGATCACCCACACTCACACAATAATTTATATGGGTTTAATGTGAATGATTATTGTTTGGTATCATTTTAAAGGTCTCAGGGTGACTGGTAATAATGTCTCATTTCCAAATAAGTAAAACAAAAGGAAATAAGGTTTTTAAGAGTTTAGGGATATCTGGCACACATAGGAATGTGGTCTCTAGGCATGGTCCTACTCCCAAAAGGTGTAAATTCATGAATGCAAATTACCACTGTTAGCAAATGGTCAACTTCTGCCCCCAGTAAGTCTGGGGGGGTGAACACAGTAAATTTCCACTGTGAACTCTTGTTTACATATGAAATGAGGTCTGGGTATATAAGGAAATGCAGCTAGAAGATCGGGGCCTTTTCTGTATTCAGATTAGCCCGTGTGGTTGAGGGTCTCGCGACTCTCAGCCCACGTAGCCATACAATGTCGGGTAAAGGATTTTCCTCTTTGTTCTAGAACATTTGATGGTTTGCATTGATTATCTTTCAATTGATTATGGAATTGTAATAATACATTTACCTGACATAATAAATTGTTATATTTGATTATTCTAACAGACTTTGACTTTATTTTCATTGGAGTTAAAAGGAATAGTCAAACATTAACGTATATTTAATGATGCACAGATATCATTGAAAAACCTTTTCATTTTATGGAGTCAGATGAAATGAGTTAATATATAAGATAAAATGTATTGCATTTAATTAAAAATCTCTTTGCCATGAGAAAAGACGGAACACGCGTGAGACCTTCACCTCTAATCGAATACCGCCATTGGATCGAATTAGACGGCCTTACAGGTGGGTCTGAATAGTCAAAAAACCTCTCAAAATGCTGGCTGTGGATGCGAAAAACGCAGAAAATCGAACCTGATCCGAATTTTTTTATAACGGACGAAAGTTTTGGAGGCAGTGTGCAAACGTGATTGACATAACGGGAGGTCGATTTTTTTTTTTTTAACGTGCGAAAATTTCGGATGCTAATTTCGGACTCAGTGTGCAATGGCCTTTAAACTTTGTTATTTTTTTTTTTTAAATGACTGATCGTTTCGCTTGATAAGACCCTTATTCATCGTCTGAAATCGTTTTAAAGCCCTTTGAACAGTTTGCATTTTACACTGAAACTGTCTTTTGGATCTTGAACCGTTTGGTTCCCATTGAAGTCCATTATATGGAGAAAAATCCTGGAATGTTTTCATCAAAAACCTTAATTTCTTTTCGACTTAAGAAAGAATGACATGGATATCTTGGATGACATGGGGGTGAGTAAATTATCACCAAACGTTTTTTTAAAAGTGAAATACTCCATTAATGATCACAGGATAACTCCAAAAGGTGCAATCTACCTTGGTGTCTGAAGGACGTTTCATGGTTGATCAGCTCCAGTCAGAGGTTCAGCAGGACATCAAAGCTGTTCAACACGCATTCCAAACTTCAAAACTCCAACAATGTGTTACCCAAACTGACAAATGTCTCACCAGTTTAAAAGAGTTGAAAAGTGAAGTGGAGTAATGATGTCAAAGTGTCAAAGAAAGTGTGGATCAGCAAAAGTGAAGTGTATTTACACCACCAGATCCCAGAACCACCCGTACTTCATCCCTGCCATCCGATCCTTTAACTTCTTCAACCCCTCTTTTAACATCTGTGGTTAAAAGTGACCATATCAAATCCCCTGACAGATGATACCTTCCGTACTGTCTTATACGGAACAGCATGTGACTGGTGGAAAGTCAGATAGTCCAACATAACCACCTGGAATGAGTTTGAGGCTGCATTCTTATCTGCTTTCCTTTCTGAGGATTAAGAGGACGAACTGGCTGAACGTGTTTGTACTAGAATTCAAAGAGACAAATAATATATTAGAGACTTTGCATTTTTTTACAAAGCTCTCTGTAAAAGACGGAAGGTGAAGTGGATTAAACTTTTCTGTAAATAACTTCGCAGAGATCTTTGATTCAGAAACAATTAGACTTTATTCTGGAACGCCGCTCCGTTCCATAGAACGGCGCTCCAACAAAGCCGAGCGCACTGGCCATCCGGCCCACAGGCGCTCTCGAGTCTTTTTGGGTTCAGAGTTAAATACATACATCATCTTCCATAGAAGGTAACACATCCTATAGATGGGTGAAGGTCCTGTACCATGTGACATCTTAGAATAGAGTTGACTGCTGCCTCAACCTTTAAGGTCTTGTTACAGGCACACAGAGGAAATCCAAAGTCAAACACAGAGAAATAAATAATTGTGTATTCTTATCAGGCTAAATTACTTGTTTTGTAAATAATAAAATCTTCAACATTCCCTCCTCTGGGGCTTATCTAAGCCCCACTTTCACTATCCTTTTCCCAGAGTGTAATTTCAAAATCCAGCTCCTTCAGTTATGCTACCTAGTGACTCAATTTGAGTCACCCATTCTCCTTTCCAATTACTGGATTAAGCCACCACACTCCAGAGGAGCACTCCAGCCAAACATCTTCTTCCATACATTTTTATTTCTTTCAGTCGTTCTTTCTTTCTTGTTTTACGGGAAGAAGTAAAAGAATGGAGTTCTCCCTAACAAGTATTGTCATTTTTGTCACAGTTATGTAGAATATGTCACACATAAAAGTCTCTTATACTGTTAAACATTTTTCTTGCAGTGTAGACTTTTTCGACCCAGACATTTTACGCATCATCATCTTCTTCGTCCTCCTCCTTGAGGTACTTGAATCAACATCCAGGGTTGTAGATATCAATTTGGTTGCCCTCTCAAATTAGTTTTCATTATCCTTTTTTCTGCATTTCCATTCGTTTAACCGTGGTTTTCCAATTACTGATCTTAATATACAAGTACACAACAGAATAATAACCCACTTTTCAATGTTGCATCACCAAAAAACATTTCTATTTGAGCCTATTTATGTTCATAATTTTCTAAACTTTACATTTAGTTTTCCTTAACTTCTGCTCTTAAGTTTTCTTTAACTTAATCGTAATCGCTAAATTTTCCTTCGTGCACAATATTATTTAGTAAACTGCAACAATGATCTCCTAAAATAAGTCATTCTACTTTTTTCATCTAATTGTTCTTCTCCTAATGCAGACAAAGCATTATAATAAATCTCTGCTTATCATAGTTGTCTAATTTATTCATTATGCATTTTTGTTTTGCATGATCCATATGACTATTAATTCAAAATATGGCTGGGTAAAAATAACTCTCTTATTTTTATCACTTTTTATGAAGCAATATCAATTCTTAAATTCAAAGAATCCCTCTTTTAGTCAGTCAGTTTTTAGCTGATGAACGAACAGAACATTGTAGTGTACCTTTCTATTCAATAAATCACACTATGTTTCGCGTTTTGTCAAAGTTTTACATTTCCCATCCTGTCTATTTTATTACCAAATTTATACAGTAAATACCATTTTGACTTTTTAATCTCAAATGTTGCTTCCTATTCTCAATGTAGCTCTTCAGTTCAAACCTTAACTGAATACTTTTTCCTCTTTTCTACTAATTTCTAAATAAACTATCATGAATAAACTAATTATCGGTATGTCTCATAAACTCTAACTAAGAAAGCTTCAGAGCAATGTTACATTTCCCTCATAAAAGTCATTCAATAAACTCTTTAGACAATTAGAAAAATAACTCTAGAGAACAACTTTTTGCACTCTCACATATTCCTTATATGTACATTTCTTTTTTTGTATATCTAACAATCTAAAAGTTTTTATATCAACCATTTAAACCATTAGCATTATAACTTAATTATTATTAAAACTTTTCTTTAATATCAAAACTTCCTTGTGTTCGTATGCAACTTATTTTTAATCTTCAATACTTCTGTTTAGCTGACTCTTTATCTGACCTTATTTCTGATAGACTTTCAATCTACGGATTACTTCTCTATTAGAGATTTGATTTCTGTTCCTGACCCTCCTCTGTTGATTTCATTGCTTTTACCCATCTATATCATGTCTACATATTCCTTACCAAATGTTTTAATAGTTCTTCTGATACTGACATATGACCTATTTTTTTTTTTCCACAATATTTCGCAAAACTTTGCAAAAATGCCTTTTATTTTAACTTCATTTTTAATTAATTTTGCTTTTATTTTAATTTCTCTTAATTTTAATTTTAATATTTATTTTAATATTATAACCTCCCCCCTCTGCGTACTGGTTTAATACCATTACGCATCTGGATTAAGAATATTCAATAGTATTGTTGGTTCAATAATCTATGCTTCATGTGAATGCCAAATATTTATTTTGGACCCCCCTCTGGTGCAATTTAAATTGTTTAGAAGGGCCTGTTTGTTATCATTTTAATAACTTCCTGTAAGTCTATAAACTTTCTATAAACACTATTTGATTTAATTTTATAATTAGTCAATAGCATATTGAATCAATTCATAATCTTTCAAATTAAAATTTAATCATTTTTAATACCCAATGTTAATACTTGCTTCAATTTCAACTGTAGTCTTAAATTAATTTCGTATACCCTTGTATTGCCCAATTGCATCTTAATACCTATTAAGATTTATTTCAAAGTTCTTTTTAGTTAAAACTATTTTTTTTTCCTTCTCATGAATTGTCTTAATTCCCACTATGCTATATCAATTTCTTAAATTAATCATTATTTTACTTTCTTCTCTTAACTTGTCATTATCATTGTTTTTAACTTGCTTTAATATATTTTTCTCTTCAATCATTTTTATTCTGGTGGGGTTATTATTAAGTTGTTACTGACTTTATTCAAGGGCTTAACGTTCAATCACAGGAAAGTTTGGTTGAAGTTGACTTTTGTTTGAGGTTTTTACTCATCTCTGGAACAGCTGCTCCTCTGCACAGCTCTTCTGGTCAAGTTTGTCTTCTTTTTCCCATTCATGATTTGATAATTCTGTTAGCTTTCTCGTCTTTCATCTTTACATCTTTGGCCAGGTGATGGTGCCTCTGCAATGGACTTTTGGTCATTGTCAGCTTGTCCTTGCCATGCCCTCACTCCCTGTTTGGGGGGTTGCTGAAGTCGGTTGGTGTATTTTAAGTCGAGAGGTCAAGTGTCACCTGTTGATCTATGCACAAGCTTCTTCTGAAACACAAAGCACAGTCAATGGTTCTTTTTATTTATTTATTTTTCAGCCTTGTCCCAGAACCCGACCTGGAATTGAGTTGCTGCTATCTGTAAATTAAAGCTTAATTATTTTTGTTAGTGACAACATCATGTAATTTCAATCCTTTGCTCATCTGTTCCATTGTCCTTCTGTTGTTCCCTGTAAAAAGGTCATGTGGGCTGAGTGGTGTCCTTTCTGCTTTCATTAACAGTAGTGCTTTAATCCATATATTCCTATTGTTTTTCATATAGTTCAGCTCTTTATCATTATAATTGCAATTTCTTTACATTTTTCTCATAATAATCTTCCCATATACTTTTACAATTAGTCAATTCAACTTCAGTTATCTCTTTATCTTGAGTTCCACTATCAGCACACTGTTTATTATGCATCTGGATACACTCAACCCACTTTGATAAAAGACAAAAGTTATCAGACAATATTTCATACTTTTGACAACGATCAGCTCCTCTTGATATGCTGTAAAGAAAGTCAGTTATTATGCTTCAAAGAAAGTCAAATCTGTTATGTTGGAAAGAAAGTCAAATCTGTTATGCGCTGCGCAGTTGTGGCACTGGTTTTCAATTTTTTTTTTCCTTTTTCATCTTTCTTTTTTATTCTTTCTTTGTTTTTTTGTTTTTTCATATTGCCATTATAGTTCCAACCAGGACATTTAACCAAATTCATCCATGGTCATTATTTTATTGGGCATAATTTTGCCCTGTGGGCCCACATGTTATAGTTTCAATACAGCTGTATTGGCAAAATAATTGATTTGCCTTAGTGTCTCTTCCACACCATCTCTCATTCCTTTCATCCTCAGTCATTCTCACACACACTGTCATACGAGCTGGCCAGCATTCTTGCAGGTTGTGGTCTAAATTTTGCCACAAGGTCCAGTCAGGTCACCACAGTTATGTCCCCAAAAATGTCAGCGCTGAGAAGTGTCCTTGGTTGTAAGGTTTTAGTCACCATTGTTATAAACCCTTTTTTCTTTTTACAAATTCTAATAGATTCAATATCTTTTTTTCTTTTATAAACTCTAATAGATTCAAGATTTTAGAATCATAGGCCTGTCAATTGTATTTTGTCAAATGCATTTGTTCTTTTCTCATTTGTTGGTCTAATTTTTTCCTATTCTTTTTGGTTTTTGCTCATGAGCTGTTTTAAGAAGAAAATTGGAGATCTCTTCATAGTCTTGGATCCATGGCCAATAACATTTCCATCTCATTATCCCAGTTTTTTACAGTATTTATGATTTAATAATTTTGGACCTTTGGAGTAACTTTTTCTCCAATCTATCTCTAGAATATTACCAAACAAAATGGAGTGACCAGTATCATTGTTTTGCCAACAATAAGTATCGTTCTTTGACATTTTGTGTCTCTTTTCTTTGCCATATAATAATTATATCATGCTTTTTGCCCTATATTTGTTTCATCTAATAGCCCTCACTATACCAAATCCAGCCTCAGTTTTAACTGTTCGATAATTTTAGCACACACTTTTCTCTTTCAGAAAGCTTTCTTTTTCTCAAAGAGCTGGACTTAACCTATGGAAAGGCAGAGAGGGTTAATATAGCAGAGAATATAAAGAAGTGCTTATGTGACCAGTGAATAATCAGAATGAATAAAGTTAATCTAATAATTAACTAAATTTGAAGCAGTCTCTATTGAGTGATCTTTGGAGTTTGACACACCTGTGTTTCTCGTAAGGGAAGGGTGTCAGTCAGTTTCTCTGTTTTTAGATATCTCTGTCTCTTGAAGCTGCATGGCTCTCGCTCTGCATGTGTCATCAACTGTCACTCAAAGTTCTTGGTGTTGCAGACTGGAATTTAGGCTCTGCTGTTTCTCTGCCTCTTCTGAGTTCAGGCTTTTGGTACATTTTGCCACAGCTTTGCATCTCAGGATTTTCCTCTTTGTCCTGAGGAAAAAGTCTTTAGTGAAATAATGAAAGTTTCACCTTTTCCAGCTTTACTCAGTCTTTCTTCATGTTGAGTTTCAAGTTTCTTCAGGAGGGAACGCCCCTCACCCACTCTCCTTCTCACTGCAGGTTCTCTTTCTGTGTCTCTGACCTTTGCCCTCTTGTTGCTTCCATTCGACACTGTCAGTGAAGCCATCTGTAATTTGAACACTCAGAGAACTGCATGAATCAAATTGAACTTTTACAAATAATAATTCAAACTGTCCTTGAGCTTTTAGCTCTTTATCTAAAGTCTTTATCTCTTTATTTCACTTTTTAACCATCTTTTTCACTAGTTGTTTAATACAAAAATCACTGGTTGACAACCGCATTTCTCTTCGATTTTAGTAGATATTTAGTAAAGCAAGTCTTCTTTGCAGGAAAGCAAGCTATTTCAATAATCTAACTTTAATTATCTTAGTATAATCCAATTAAATAATTTTTCCTATCATAAATTCAGCCTAATCTTTCTCCTAGTTGCATGCTATGCTCAAAATAATCTCTTATGGTGAACAAACTTTTTCCTCAGCCATTTTCAACAATTCCCATTTACTACAGTTCTAAGATTGCTGTAAATTATTTATGACTTTTGAAACTTGGTCACCCAATCCTGTTCACTTTTAGCACACAAGTTATTTTTTCTTCTTAGCACAAACTTAATCTTACAATGGGGACTTTTTCTCACTTTGTCTTCAGGGATAATGAGATACAAATTTAGACGTCTTCAGATATAAGATATAATATATTAAGCACGTGCATTTTTATCTTTCTTTTATCTATTAATATCTTTCATTATACTTATTCATTAAATATATGTTTTATAACTTTAATTTATTTCATACTAAAATAATCTGCCAGATTAATATATTGAAACAATTGTTTTCTTTTTACTATTTCCTTTACTTTTAATACTTATCTTTCATGCTTGTCCCTCAAGCTCACACACATTCCTTGTCTATTTTTACCCACAGACACAATCAGACACACACACAAACACAGGATCCTACAGACAGAACTATGTTCTACTTACAGTGTTTCTCACTGTTTTTACAAACAATACTTCACTGACTTCCCCAACACAGTGAAAAACAACTTTAAACTATCACAGACCTCTGCGATTCAATTTAGCTCTCCTGAGCAGCCCATTGTCATACCTATGACAACGCCTTATCTGTGTACATGCTATCCTATTATCCTTAATAAGAAACACAGATAAGTAACTGATAACCTTATCAGTAATGACATCCTTGTCATTAAACTTGCTAGCCTTAACAAGTAAACATAAATAACTGATCATCCTTAATCAGTAATGACATCCTTGTCATTAAACCTGTTAGCCTTAACAAGTTCTAAACATAAACACTGATTAGCCTTAATCAGAAAATGATAGCCTTATCATTAAACTCACATCCGTACGTACGTATGACAAAACCTTTGCGCTAAATCAGTGGCACCAGTGGTCATACAATTCACCCAGAATTATATGAGCACTAGCAAATACTATTGGGAGCTCCCCCGCACTATTACACATTTACATTTACTCGACATCATCAACAACAATGCATGCACTTGTTTCTGGAAATCAAAGATCCCTGTATTCAATTATTTAGTTCTTTAAATTTGGAGAAGCTTTTAAAGGGGCTTACCGCAACGAGCAAATGTCTGGGCGAAAAACACAAACCCCCAAGCAAAACTGCTTACCTTTAGTTTGTGTTCCTCGTCCAGCAAAGCCCCGCAGTTCAGCATCATCAGCTCCTGAACCAGCCCCACGTTGGGCGCCATTTGAAGTGGATTAAACTTTTCTGTAAATAACTTCGCAGAGATCTTTGATTCAGAAACAATTAGACTTTATTCTGGAACGCCGCTCCGTTCCATAGAACGGCGCTCCAACAAAGCCGAGCGCACTGGCCATCCGGCCCACAGGCGCTCTCGAGTCTTTTTGGGTTCAGAGTTAAATACATACATCATCTTCCATAGAAGGTAACACATCCTATAGATGGGTGAAGGTCCTGTACCATGTGACATCTTAGAATAGAGTTGACTGCTGCCTCAACCTTTAAGGTCTTGTTACAGGCACACAGAGGAAATCCAAAGTCAAACACAGAGATATAAATAATTGTGTATTCTTATCAGGCTAAATTACTTGTTTTGTAAATAATAAAATCTTCAACAAAGGCAGATTTTACAGAGGGTGAGATTGTAAAGATGATCCTCAACAATATCAAGCTGTACCTTGCCAGCCAATTGTGTAGTCAGGTGGATACTGTGAAAGAGCTGGTAAAATTAGGATATCAACTGGTAAAAGACTATGAACAACAGCTTCATTATGATTGTGGTCGAATGAGCCCTAAACATCTATCCACATCACAAAGACCCTCTTCAAACCAACCTGCTGAGAAAATCCCAGTTCAGTGTTGGAGATGTAGAGGACAATATCCACCAGGCAAATGTCCACACTATACCTCTCCAGTCACCTCAGACATCTGGTCCACAGTATTCCACCAGCGCCAAATATCCTTATCACCCCAAGTCAGGTGGTCACCCTTCCAACAACTCTGTTGCTGCAGCAAAAATTCACAAGTCACAATCAGCAACCAAGAAAACCTCCTCCTCACCTACAAGCTCTTATGAACGTGTGACGATCCCTCAACAACTAGTTGTCCCCTTTTGTATAGATGCCTGATCAGGTAAGGCCCTTGTGGACACTGGTGGAAGCTACACACTTATCAATGAGAACCTTTTGAGGCAGCTTACATCAGCAGACCAGCTTCAACCGTGGTCTCATGGTCCTCTTTATCTGGGAAATGGAAAAGCAGAGATTCCATTAGGATGCATGAATACCACAATTCATTTGCATGACCAAGCCTTTACTTTACCTGCTGCTGCACTTTCATCCCAAGCCCTAGCCTATGCTGTAGTCTTGGGGTTGGACTTAATTTTCTTCAGTGGGCTGAAACTCAATGTCATTGATCAGAAATAGTCCTTCAAGCTTGGTCCTTCAAAAGAGTACCCCTTTCAACCAGGAAATCCAAGTGTGCCAAATGAATGTCCCCAAAAAGAGAGGCGTCAACTTAAGAAAGTTACACAAAACCTTTACTTGATGACTTCTGTTCAACCTCTATCACCACCATTGCAAATTCAACAACTGTAGGGATGAAAAGACATTCTATTTCTATTTTTTTTTCAATTATCTAGAAACTCTAGACATTTTATTTTCTAAAAAAAAAAAAAAAAACACTCTGCTCATGTACCCTTTGATGGTAAGCTACAGTTACTCCAAATCCTGAAAGGCATCCCTCGGGTATGTACTCTCCGTACTGGACGTACTGAGGTTCTCCAACACCGCATCTATAGCACCAGCCAAGTACCCATCAAACAACGACCATACCGTTTGTCTCCCATAAAGCAAATTGCACTGGATGAGCAACTTGATAATATGTTGAGGCAAGGAATAGTTGAACCATCCCACTCTGGTTGGGCATCAATGGTGGTCTTAGTACCTAAAAAAGACGGAAAATTTAGATTCTGTGTGGATTACAGAAAGGGTAATTCTGTAACAGAAAGTGAAGCTTACCCTCTTCCCAATATTACAGAAATTCCGGAATCACTCTGTGCGGCAGCCATCGTCGCTACTATTGATCTTAACAGTTGATATTGGCAGGTGACCATGAACCCCGACAGCAAAACCAAGACAGCCTTCATCACTCCTACTGGTCTCTTTCAATTTAATGTTATGCCATTTGGGGTCAAAAATGCTCCTGCAACTTTTCAGAGTTCATAACTTTGAGAATAACCCAGCATTTCCACGACCTCCAGGCTGTCCTCCATAGACTAGAAACTGCTGGTCTCACCATTAACTTGAAGAAAAGTCAATTCTGTCTTCAAGAAATCCCCTTTATAGGACATGTTGTAAGTGTCAAAGGCATTTCAGCAGACCCATGTAAGACTCAAGTCATTCATGCCTACCCTGTGCCTATGAACTATGAACAGCGTTTCCTCGGTTTAGCAGGGTGGTATCTCCGGTCTGTTGCGAATTTTTTCCAAGATTACTGTACCCCTCAACACACTGAAAAATAAGGGACATATGTGAGATGTACGTCCAGCTCACGTTTACAATTTAAAAATGTGTTAAAAAAAATAAAAATTGTTGTTTGATGTTGTTGATTTACAACAAAATGAATTAAATGTTTATCCAATGTTTACTTTTTTCTCTTTCCTTTTTTATAAACAATTTGGGAATGTATGTGGACACGAATCTGCAAATGTGGATTAGTGTGACGCATGTTCTGCACGTATTTCGAGTGAACTACTGAGTGTTGACTATTTTTATTGCTTGTTTTTTTATTTCTTTTCTCCTTTTTAAAGGAGATTGTTTTGGTGTGATTATTATTATGGACATTATATAATTAGAGAATAAATACCTTGTGAACTGAATTTGATGAACAATGTCCTTTATCTTTACAGGTGGTGACGGGAGATTGTGAGTAATTTCCGTGAATGATGGAGTGCTCACACCTCAGTTGCTGATGGTAAGGGGTTTTCTGGCGAGCAAAGGAGTGAAACGTGATGGAGAACATATGAGGATCACAAGGAGCGATGGAGACAAAGGTGTTGGAGGTAAGGAAAGCAGGTAAGTCTTTCACAGGTAGGATGTCCGTAGTTAGGGTTGCCAACTTTTATTATATTATAATCTAACATATTATAATGCAACTTATTAGGCCTATATATTTATAGCATAGCAAAGTATGCCTAATCAATATACAAGACTGAACCACGTAGATATATAAAGGCTATCATGATCATTTTGCCAACAATGAACCATGGATTGTTTAGTTTATAATACGTTTTATTTTTAACTTAAATACAACATATAACATTCAAAACTCATCGGCTTAGACTGCATTTGAAGAAAAATGAACACAACAGTTGTATGTAGCCTTGTGCGAGCTTATTCAATAGAATTAGACTTCTAGAATGTTCTTTCAAGTGCAAAAAATAATATTTTTAATTTAGTAGTTTTTCTTATCATAGCCTACAAATGTCTTCGGAAACTCCTTTTCCTCGATTTACTGAAGCCTGTAAAACGCATTTGCAGCTGCACAGCCGTGTATATATCTTTGCTGCAGAGTGTCTGGCTCGCTCATAGGCTGTGCTGCGGCAACTGCAGATCCAATAGCGCGGGCGCCTCTGACGTGCGACCAATGAGACAACTCTACGTCAGAGGGGGTCAAGGGGGCGCCAAGTCCCCGAATTTGCCATTAAAGCAGGTCTTCATTCATTCATAGTCTGTCTGGCATATACATTAGAAGCGATGTGTCTGTCATGTATTTGCACTGAATTGAATCTCAAAAATACGGAACAAAGTGCCGGTATCAGTTCAATACGGAACAAGACTTTTATGTGTCAAATACGGGACGATTCCGTATTATACGTAACGGTTGGTAACCCTATCCGTAGTCTACATTGAGATCATACAATAGCTGCTTCAAAGGAGGACTGCTGTTGACGCCTAGTAACTGTGTCCGCTGCCGTTGTTGAGTGACTGTAACATTTGTACTGGCCTTTTTTCAACATTTGTACCTGTTTTTAAAAAGAGGGTCCACACATCTGAAATCGTCTAAATATGTACACTATGGTATATTTATGTATATAATAAAGAGTATATGCACTATATATAATCGCATCGTAGTAAGATATATTTTTTAACCGATTCAAATGTTTTTTTTTTTCGTCTTTTTTTTTACATTTGTATCATTAAATATTCTGGTGCATGTGCTGAGCATCGAAACTGGGGAAGAGGATTCGCCATCCCTTTCCCCTGCATATGAGGAGCTGGTGGAGGTAGCTTATCGCACAGTGTTAAAGTTAAATATCGAATGGCCAGCAAGCGCTCATCCTAAAAGCAAACTGGATGAGTGCTTTATGACACCAAACACAGTACCTCCACCACGTGGCATTCCATTTTTTAACAACCTCCACAAAGAGATATCAAGCTTGGGGAATAAAACATACTCTTCATGATTATTCAGTCCTCAGGTTCACTGATATTAGACGAGTAAAAGAGTATGGTTATGGGGCGATGCCGATGGTAGCTTACGAGCTATCTGTCCCCTAGCTCTGCATCATCCCTGAAGGCCCCAGCACTTCCCACTAAGCCCCTACAAACATCATCTACATTAGTGGGAAAAGCATATATGTCTCCACACCAGGCAATTTTACAGGCATACCAAGCCGACTTTCTGAGGGACCTGGATGACAGTGAGGGGTGGGACCTTATGCGGTTCGAGAACTGCATTGGGCCACAGATTTGTTTCTTCTGGCTACCAAGAGACTGCTTGTTCCATATATGGCGGCCTCGGTGGCCACGGAGAGAGATCTCTGGTTGAATCAGTCAGAAATAAAAGAAAAAGTATTTTTGCTGGACGCCCCGCTATCGCCTCCAGGCGAATCTGTAAACACTGTAGTGGAGAGGTTTCAGGAGTATAAAAGACAAGTAGAGGTGTTCAAGCGCTACCTCCCACGCCATCCCCAGGCCCATTTTGGTTGCAGTCTGGAGCTGAGTACCCACTGAAATATGTTTTGCAAAGTTCTCCATTCTGACAGATAATATATGAGTGCTTTCTGACACCAAACACAGTACCTCCACCACGTGGCCTTCCATTTTTACTATATTAAAGAGTTTAAAGAGAGTTGGACGTGGTCGCATTTGGTGCATGGGTGCATGGTCACACACTCAATCGTTGTCTGCCTGCACTTGCAAATTGGCTATTCACCCATAGTAGACGGTTACAATAGAGCTGGTAAGTCCCGCCCCTTCCGCTAACCCCGCTGGACCTCTAGGTTGAAAAATCGTCAATGCAAGTGAATGAGAGAAAATAATTATTTTCTAATCCCGTTTGAATTTTGCAATGAATGTGAACATATGTTGTCTGTGAATTTCAAGTTCTCAAACTCAAGTTCAAGATGTCAACGTTGAAGCAGATCATGATGACTCTACTCAGATCCGAGGATTGGTTTGTCAAGATATATCTAAAGGATGAATACATTCATGTCTCCATCCTTCCAAAACACGGGAAGTTCCTGAGGTTTGCTTTTGGGGCCAAAGCATACCAATATCGTGTTCTTCCATTCAATCTAGCTCTATCACCCCGCACGTTCAAGAAATGCATAGATGCAGCTCTGGCTCCTCTCAGACTGCAGGCCATACGCATTCTGAACTACATAGACCACTGGCTTATCCTAGCAGAGTCGGAACAGTTGGTGTTTCGACATCAAGAAGTCGTTCTCCCTCATATAAAAAAGCTGGGATTGAGACTTTCCCCATTACAGAGGACCACCTTTCTTGGTGTAATATGAGATTCAGTGACGATGCGGGCCGTGCTGTTGCCTGCTTGTGTTGCCACGATCCTCTCAGTCATAAAGGAGAAAAAAGCTAGGCCAGTCACTCACCGTTAAACAGTTTCAGAGGCTGTAGGGCCTGATGGCAGCCGCGTCCAACATAAAGAGTTTGGCCTGCATGAGGCTCCTGCGGTGAAGGCTCAAGGCCAAGGGGTTTTCTCAGAGGGGGAACCCACTTCGTATGATAAAGTTCACGCGGTGGTGTCTCTTCGCCTTGGTAATATGGAGGAAATCATGGTTCTTGTCCCAGGGTCCAGTGTTAGGAGCTCTTTGTCATCAAGTCACTCTCTCTTGACAGATGCTTCTCTCACTGGCTGGGGAGCGGTAATGGAAGGTCGTTCAGCTCAGGGTCTATGGAGGAGTCATCATCTTTCAAGGAACATAAATTGCCTGGAGATGATGGCGGTCTTAATGGCATTGAAGCACTTCCTCCTTGACCTGAGAGTCCATCATGTACTGGTTCATACAGACAACACATCGGTGGTCTGGTACATAAATCATAAAGGGGTTCTGCGTTTGCACCACTATGCAAACTGGTGTACCAGATTCTCTTGTGGTCCCTAGGGAAGATGCAGTTTAAATTCCAGGACATCAGAATGTTGGAGCAGATATCCTGTCGACGTCGTGATATCATCTTACATGTCTCATTTGATCTCGGATGTTTTAAGCAAAGTACGAAGAACAGACCCCAGTTCATGACTTTGTTTTATGTTAGATCACATTTTGTAAATTAACTGCACTTGGGTCCAAACTTGCTTTCAGTGGATGGTTGTTGCAGTTAGCTCAATGTCAGATTTAAATCTTTGTATACATTTCTTAAAAGGATGGAACCTGTGTATGAGCTTAAAGGAAACTTCTTTCACTTTATTTGTAAGAGAATTTCTGCTGTAAAGGCCAGATTTTTTTTCCAATTATTCCAAAAGGAAATTACTAGCAATGGTGAAATGAATCTTTGTGAAGCACCGGGGCTTCACCCTCAACTCTATCGTAAAACTGTTCATTACTCAAAGCTTTTCAATACGTTGCACACTAACGACATCTTGTGGTCAAAAGGTGGAAAAGCTGCTTTTCTGTCTCAGAAGACCACACATTTTTTTATTGTTTCATGTAATAAATCACTTTGTGCTCAGTAAACCACAAAGCAATAAAATTAATCCTCATAATTCATGTGTTAGTGTTGATGTAGTTCTTACAATGTATTAACAAACAACTGTATGAATGAACTTATGAAAATAATAATAAATGGGACAAATTAACTTGTAGAACTTGAATTTGCTTTGATCAACAAATGCAGCTTTATCACATAAACTTTAGCCTCAGTCCAAATCCTGTGAGTTTGTAGGCATATATAATCAAAATTAAATAAAATTATTGTGAAATGGTAAAGTGCTTGTGAACTGGAGAGCTGACATTTTATTTTGTGGGTAATTTAAGAAATGTAAGATTTGTATTAAGGAACAGGACTTGTTCAACAGTGTGAGGGCTAAGTCTATTTCTTTCTTTATTTACTACCAAAGGGCATGACACTCGAAAACTGCTCATGTCACGGTGTGTGGGGGTTGAAGGAGAAGGCTGAGTCTGAAAACATTCTACAATTTACATTTACAAGAACCGACAAAGACAGGCTGAACAGAGAGAACTAAATACAGATACAAACGACCACTAACAAGGTGAGGACAGGTGACACAGATGATTAAGACGATGAACAGGTGGATGATTGAGGGAGTGAATACAGGTGTGGAGACAAGGAGGATTCTGGGAAGTGTAGTGCAGACGAAGACAGACAGGTGCAGACGAGGACTGTGACAGCTCAAGGGGTCAAGAAGTGCTCGCTGCAGCCTGTAGCGCGATGATATTATCAATATCAAATACTGGTTGACGTGACGGCCATTCCGGCTCTTTTTCCTGAGTCACAAACGGCTCTTTAAAAAATAAATGTTTTAACTATGACTTTGATTATGATAGGTGTGAACACAATTCTACATACTTATAATGTCTCACAAATTCTTTAAAAATGCATTGATTTGTTATGAAAAAATAATATGATTAAACATTTGCATTTAAATTACAACTATTTAATGTATAGAAACAACATTCAAAACAAATACATTCTGAATCTGAACAACATAATAGAACCCATATTAAAGAAAATAAAAACTAAAAGGATTAAACTGGTCCCTATTTTTCTCTTTTCTTTATTGCCATGTTATAACCAGCATGAACTATCTCACTGGTTATGTTATGTATAACTAACTAGTTGGGTGCACAGTTCGCATATGCCGGTGTAGGTTGTGCGTAAAACCGGCTTTATATGAGATTTTGTTTCGGCAAATTCAACAATGTGCTTTAACATTATCTACATCATTAAAATGATTCTAAATGCTGCTGTGCTTCCGACTCATTTTCCTGCTTTTGTTTTCACAACGGTTTTGGTTATGGCAGATCTAATTGTTTTAAACTTCAACAGAGTACCCGCCTTTGAGGAAGTGAACGCTTGTCAATGGAGAGTCATCTGTACAAATTAACTGTACGAGAGGTAGGACCAGGACAGGGTAGTTTTTCCTCTCCTCCGAGTTTCGACTACTCGTCTGACTGTGTGTGACTGTGTGTGACTGTGTGTGTGTGTGTGTGTGTGTGTGTGTGTGTGTGTGTGTGTGTGTGTGTGTGTGTGTGTGTGTGTGTGTGTGTGTGTGTGTGTGTGTGTGTGTGTGTGTGTGTGTGTGTGTGTGTGTCTGTGTGTGTGTGTGTGTGTGTGTGTGTGTGTGTGTGTGTTGCTCGTGTATGATTGACAGGAACAGAATGAGGCTGATCGTAACTGTTACATGCTGGCAGGAATGATGAGGGAGTGAATCCAATCGCAAGCACTTTATTTAACAAACATGTAATCCTGAGGGAACTCAGAAAAGGACCACGAAGACAGGAATAGCAAACATAATAACATCAAGAACTCACAAAGACTGGACTGAAACACAGGGCTTAAATACAAGGGCAAACGAGCTGAACAGGATAACAAGGGTGTGTAGTCAATGAGAAACACCTGGGAAGACTAATCAACAAGACAAGGAACACCTGTGGACAATAAGCAAACAAAATGACAAGACACATGGCAGGATCACATGACAAACAGGGAATCAAGTGACAGACAAGACCCACACAGTGACATAGCTTTTTACAATACAGATTGTATCAATGCAGCTTCACGGTGATAACATGACAAAGTTTGTTTCTAGAAGAAAATTGTGTCATCGTCCACCTTAAGTAAGGCAGATCAATAATATTGTTGGATATTAAATGTCCCCAACTAAGCAGCCAAAAGCCAAAGACGACAGTGGAACTGAAACTCCATCAGAATGGAGAAAACCCTAGTGAGAAACCAGACTCAGTCTCAGTTCTCCTCTGGCCAACGAACCAACAGTGTGTGATTATGATTCAGGCGTTACAGGTCAGAGGTCAGAACATTCAGAATATTATCCAGTTCCTCTGGCTGAAGATCGGAGTCACGCCATGATGGAGACGAGTTAAAAGTGGTGAAAAGTTATGTTTATAAATTAGAGCCCATGCTAAGAGAACCTGAGGATGGAGGTTGGAGAGTTTGATTGGGAGTTTGGATATATCATAGTTACACATTAAAGCAACACTATGTAACATTGTTTACCTTAAAATAATGTTTCCAAAATCTTATCAGTGGTTCATCGAGTCGTAACAGGGTGAAAGGCATGTCTGCCATAGCCTGATGGGGTCTGTATCGCTTTTACTGGCACTATGTAACTACGGGGTTCGGGTAGTAACCCAACCACAAAAAGAACTACAAAATTCGACTGCTTTACGTCAAGCGCTACAATAGTCATTATTTCGTTTTTCTTTGTTTCTGATGTCGCAATACATCATCCTTTCATGAAATCATGTAACATACTCTACCTTGTCTGTGGACATCGTTCATTCTAAAGCCGGTGCTGGATAAACAGCGAGTGTGCGTGCGACGGTAGGCTAAATTATTTACGACAGCGGCAATGGACAATTTCGTTTCCAACCAGTAGAGCGACCGAAGAGGAAAAGTTACTTGGTTTACTTTAAAGGTGCTGTATGTATTTTTTAGCGGCCTCTATCGGTGATGTTTTAGATTGCAACCAATTTTTACAAGAGCGCTCGTGCTCGAACACAAGAGCGAGCACTCATGGTACCGGCCACACTGAGACTTTCAACACACCGGAGAAAGCATCACACAACGTGCTGGAAACTCATGTAAACTCCCATTGCAACGTTACAATAATAGGCTACTTTTATCAGCTTGACGTTGAACTAATGCTCCATGCTCGTACCATCATAACGTTACATTGACTGCATTTAGCGCACATGTGGTGTTATCTAGCATAATGCATTTCACTAACTATTCATGTATCTTTCACAATCAGCCAATGTCAACATAGGTGAATGCAGGGTTTCCGTTGTCCGGTAATTACCGGACATTGGCCTGAAAAAAAATTAAAAGTCCGACAAAATTAAATCTCTCCGGTCAAATTGTCCGATTAGAATTGCCTAATAATCCCGCCCCCCTAACACAATCTGAATTTGAGAATAAACCTAAAATGTATAAAGCAAAAATACACCGACCTTTGGCTATGTTATAAAGGAACAGGCTCTACCGTTTGAAAGTTATTAAACAACATCGCATGCTGCATTTCAAATAAAGCGCACGCCTAGAACGGCTGTAATATAGACCTAAACAACGAACGATTGAGTGAGACGTTTCAAATATGGCCAGGCCCAGGCAGACTAACCTTAAAAGCTTTTTTCAGAGGCCAGCCGTGACGGACGATGGTGAATCAGGAACATCTCATTATATAGATCCATGTAGCCTATATTAGCTCTTAAGAGCGCTCTCTACGTGCAAGGTTACGAACGCTCCCCGCAATTCCTTGCGCGTTTCCCAAAAATGCACTTAACATCAACGCAAGTAAGTAGACGCGCTCTGTTCTACTTAAGTGTCGCTGTCCATTCGCGAAGTGCTGAAATATAACCTTATATGGAATCGTATTGTGAACGTTTAACCTGAAAATCGTCATTTGTTGTAGAAATCAAGACAAGTCTATATAAAGCACCTATAGGCTACAGGCAGAGGCAGTGACAAAATGGCTGGAAAAAAAAACAACAAAAATAAATGAGAAGATACCTTTCAAAAAGATAAAATTAATTTTAAATGTTTAATAAAGGGGCAAAAAGTCAAACTTTTTTTTTTTTTTTTTTGCGCAGCATTTGTGTAGCCTATACAGTTCAAATTCAAATTTTGGTGTTCAACTTTGCGTTTTAAAAATACAACAACTGTTCATTTTTCTTTTTTCAATTGCGGGTTAAAAAAAGAAAAACGAATTGACAAAAAAGTACACGGACCTTATTAAATATTCCAAATAGCCTAATGTATTTGTAGAAAAGTTTGATAGTCTTGGATCCGTGTGAATTTGCGTATTCGAAGGCCGGCTGCGTCATTGCGGCTCGACGAAGGCTACCCTGATTCAAAAACAACACCAAATGCACCCTCCGACTTTTTGCCCCTTTATTAAACATTTAAAATATTCACAAATTAATATGGAAAAAAAAAATTGATTTTACTGGTTTTCTAAGGCCAAATTAGAACCTGGAAATAATATTTTCCCGCAGTGCTGAATGAGAAGAGCCATGTCTCTGGAACCATACAGAGAGATGATTTATATGCTAATGATAATAAATGTGTCTGAAAAAATAATGAGCCATTTTAATTGTTCATTTAAAAGTAAACATTTCAAGCTTTATATGTAGCCTATATTTTGATCAAGTATGAGACGCGCTCCAGTTCACGGAGATCATGAAAGCGCGCCTGGTTGTTTTATTTTATTTTACAAAAGCACAACGTTTTCTTGTAGTGTGAGTTTGGCAAATAAAAGTAGTTGCGAATGCTGTTCTATTCTTTTCTGTATGACCAAAAATTATAAGAGTATTTTAAGTTGTTTCCACAGTTGAAAGTAAAATGCAAGTGTTCGCGCCTGTCAGGGTTTGTGCAGGTGACCGAAGACGAGGACACGGAAACTTCAATATAAAGTTTTAATAACAAAATGAAAACTTTCCAAACTTAAACGGGAACAAAACTCCAGGAAATCAGAAACACACAACCACACATGGACGACGATCGACAAACACTGAGGGAAAACACAGGGCTTAAAAGAACTGAACCAAACAAGATAATTAACTGAAAACAGGTGCAGAAAATTGACACAAACGAGGAGCGGGAAAACTAACAGGACTAAACCAAAAATCACAAAAGACAGGGGAAGACAAGATACAAAACAGAACAGAACACATCAAAACGTGACAGTACCTCCCCCCTCCCCGAAGGCGCGTCCTCGCGCCGTATAACATCCAAAGGGGTGGGAGGGTGGGCGCCCTGGAGGCTGACGAGGGCATGGTGCAGGTCCAGGAAGCCTCCAGGGCGGAGCAGGCTGTGGGCGTGGCCACGACGGTGCAGGCTGTGGGCGTGGCCACGACGGTGCAGGCTGTGGGCGTGGCCACGACGGTGCAGGCTGTGGGCGTGGCCAAGGCGGAGCAGGCTGTGGGCGTGGCCACGACGGTGCAGGCTGTGGGCGTGGCCACGACGGTGCAGGCTGTGGGCGTGGCCAAGGCGGAGCAGGCTGTGGGCGTGGCCATGACAGTGCTGTGAGACTCTCGGGCGTCCAGGGCGGAACTGTGAGACCCTCGGGCGTCCAAGGCGGTGCAGGCTCTTCAGGTGGCCACGGCGGTGAAGACCCTTCAGGTGGCCGTGGTGGTGAAGACCCTTCAGGTGGCCATGGCGGTGCAGACCCTTCAGGTGACCATGGCGGTGCAGACCCTTCAGGTGGCCATGGCGGTGCAGACCCTTCAGGTGGCCATGGCGGTGCAGACCCTTCAGGTGGCCATGGCGGTGCAGACCCTTCAGGTGGCCATGGCGGTGCAGACCCTTCAGGTGGCCATGGCGGTGCAGACCCTTCAGGTGGCCATGGCGGTGTTATCTTTTCGGGCCTCCGTGGATCTTTGGCCGGCCACGGCGAAGGCGTATGGCGCCCCCCCAAAATTTTCTTGGGGAGGACAGGCTCATGATCGGGAACTGACTTGACATCAACGGGCGCTGGGTCAACGGGTTCTGGGTCAACGGGCTCTGGGTCTGGGTCAACGGGTTCTGGGTCTGGGTCAACGGGCTCTGGGTCTGGCTCTGGGTCAACGGGCTCTGGCTCTGGCTCTGGCGCTGGGTCAACGGGCTCTGGCTCTGGCGCTGGGTCAACGGGCTCTGGCTCTGGCTCTGGCGCTGGGTCAACGGGCTCTGGCTCTGGCGCTGGGTCAACGGGCTCTGGCTCTGGCGCTGGGTCAACGGGCTCTGGCTCTGGCGCTGGGTCAACGGGCTCTGGCTCTGGCGCTGGGTCAACGGGCTCTGGCTCTGGCGCTGGGTCAACGGGCTCTGGCTCTGGCGCTGGGTCAACGGGCTCTGGCTCTGGGTCAACGGGCTCTGGCTCTGGGTCAACGGGCTCTGGCTCTGGCTCTGGGTCAACGGGCTCTGGCTCTGGCTCTGGGTCAACGGGCTCCGTGCTGGATTGGACCAGCATATCAGGAAACTCGGGGCTGGACGGGACCAGCATATCAGGAAACTCAGGGCTGGACGGGACCAGCATATCAGGAAACTCGGGGCTGGACGGGACCAGCATATCAGGAAACTCGGGGCTGGACGGGACCAGCATATCAGGAAACTCGGGGCTGGACGGGACCAGCGGTGAAGGCTTGATTGGGCTGGACGGGACCAGCTGTGAAGGCTCTGGGGGAAGAAGCTCTGGAAGGTCGTCAAACGGGTCAGGCTCTGGCGTGCATGCAATGGGCTCAGGCGTTGGCGTGCAGGTGATGGGCTCTTGCTGGCCGTGGAGATCGGGCTGGATGTCTCCCACGGTGAATGAGGAACCACACACCCACAGCGTACGGGCAATGAATTTTACTAACGGGAGGTGGAGATCTCCCAACAACAGTATCTGAGCGAGGGTATCGTCCATCCCACTCCAAAACTCATGTGTAAGGGACTCCTCGTCCCAATTAGAGTCCCGGAAAAGATGGAGATAGATCTCCGCATATTCTTCCAGAGACCGGCCATCTTGTGGGACACAAAGTTCGTAGTTCATCCCCTTTTTTTTTTGTTAAGGTCGATCGTTCTGTCAGGGTTTGTGCAGGTGACCGAAGACGAGGACACGGAAACTTCAATATAAAGTTTTAATAACAAAATGAAAACTTTCCAAACTTAAACGGGAACAAAACTCCAGGAAATCAGAAACACACAACCACACATGGACGACGATCGACAAACACTGAGGGAAAACACAGGGCTTAAAAGAACTGAACCAAACAAGATAATTAACTGAAAACAGGTGCAGAAAATTGACACAAACGAGGAGCGGGAAAACTAACAGGACTAAACCAAAAATCACAAAAGACAGGGGAAGACAAGATACAAAACAGAACAGAACACATCAAAACGTGACAGCGCCCGCGCCATGCAGTGCGCGCTCCACACTCCGCACAGACACTTGGATATGCGCCAAATCTTGTGTTTATTTTGTGATAATCTTAGCCCTGTATTATTATTGTCTAACCTGTATTATGACTGACATTTGACGAATTGCTTTGTTCCTTTTTTGGATAAAAGCGCCTTCTAAATAGCTATGTAAAACCTAAATGTAGGCTAATAATAATACTATTATTATCATTTGCGATTATAACTATAAATGAGTTCACTGAAGATGTAATACCGGTATGTTAATCATAAATAAATAATTTATGAATGTTTTATTTTTATATAACCTAACCTTGTGTTTGTGTTAAATTTCGTTTTTAAATGTGAATTTTTTTAAGATACTTTAAAGATACTAGTAGCCTAAATGTGTTTTTTTTATTTCTTTTTTATTTTAGAAAATTCAAGAAATTATCCATTAAAAAAATTAAGTTTAAACATAATGAAATGCATCCCGCTTAAACAGGCCTGGTTGGCATAGACTTGGGGAGGGGCCGCAAATCCGTGAGTACAGTTTACAAACCCGTGGGAACAGATTGCGAAAGCGTGGGGACAGTTTATGAATTTGTGGGTACAGATTGCAAAAACTGAAGGCACGGTTTACAAATCTAATCTGAGCGCGCGGCCGCATCCGAGTGAAGATTGCGCAACTCGCGCAGCGCATCGTCAATGCAACTGATAGCAGCAGACACGAGCCCTCAGCTTGATTTAAAAAACAACAGATTTTAGCGCTAAATCTCTTATTTAATAGCAAACTAAATGAATGATCTGCTAGTTAAGGATACATCTCTCGATGTGACCCCATATTTTATTAAATTATAAATGTTGTAGTTTATTTATTGTCACCTATTTAAAGTTTTTTCACACACAAATTTAAATTGAAGTGTTCAATCCAGTTGTTTCAACTGGTTTTGTTGAGTTTAAGAATGTTTGAGCAAGGGAGACTAAATAAACTTGCTGAGATCCAGCGCGAGAGAGGCAAAACTCATGTTTTTAATTTATGTTGCTTTGGACTATTTTCGATGTGTAGCCTACCATTTCGTTTAATTTAGCTGCAATTTCTTTGGCAAAACAAATTTAAAATGTAGCAAGAATAAGATTCTGTGTTTCCTTTTTGCATGGAAATAAAGTCTAAATGCAACCCTGTTTTAAATTTTTTTTTAAAACTGTTCCACCACTTTATTTAAACCTTGAATTGTTCGATGGGGTTCCAAATTTAAGTATTTTTAGTGTTTTTTACATTACACAATAATTTAGCAGACTAAAGACGAGCTTCTTCATTTTCATTTTCTGACGCAATCGGCTGACAATCTTCCTTCAACAGTTTTGTCATCTGTGTATAGCGGCTCTACAGGAATGTAGCAATGTTGTAATGTGCCATTGATAATTAAACAAAACACTTGACTTTAAATAAATAAACAGTTAATAAACTCGCAAATAAACAGTTACCTATTTAAGCATCAAGAACGGTTAAAGATTAATGCTGTCGGCCAACATAATGTTATATTGAGATTCGATCTCGGGGCTCTTGAAGCTCCGTGTCGTTGCGTTAACCACAGAGCTACCGCCTGAACGCTGTTAGATCAATGTCTTATGCTGTTGCAAAGCCTCATTGATATAGCCTAATATGTTTCTATTGCAATGTTTTATTAGGGCCCGAGCACCCGTGCGAGGACCCTCTTGAAACTGTTAGGATTATTTTTTTCTTTTTCTTTTTTTTCTGCAAAGTAAGCCCCATTTTCGAGGCCGCAACATGCTCGAAAAGTCACCAAATTTTGCACACATGTCAGGACTGGTGAAAAATTTTGTATTTTGTGGGTTTCGCGGATGGGCGTGGCAAAATGGCTCGCTAGCGCCACCTAGAAAATTAGAAAAAATTAGCCCCTCGTCCATGTTCGACCTACATGCACGAAATTTGCTGGGGACGTGTATCATATCAAGACACACAAAAAAGCCTCTAGAACGCATACCCTAAACTCGACAGGAAGTCCGCCATTTTTAATTTGGCGGCCATTTTGGGACGATTTACACACTCCTCCTAGAGATTTAGTCGGATCGACTTGAAATTTCTGCTGTGCCTTCTAAAGGCATTGACGATGAAAAGTTGTGCTATCTGCGCGTTTTCGTCAATGGGCGTGTCCGTGGCATCGATGATTCGCCATGAAACAGGAAGTTGGAGTAACTTTGCTGTACATGCTCAGATCTGCACCAAATTTTGCATGCTTGACAAGAGTCCCGCCCTGAACACATGTACATGCCGACATTCACCCCCAGTCATAGCGCCACCTGCTGGCAACAGGAAGTTAACTTTAACGAAGCAGCCCCCGCCGCACGTTTGACCTACATGTACGAAATTTCTGTGGCACATCAACCATGTCCAGACGCACAAAAAAGCCTCTTGGAGCGATGCCCTAAACCCAACAGGAAGTCGGTCATTTTGAAATTTTCGTCAAATTTTGGCTGATTTACACACTCCGTACTTTAACGAACTCCTCCTAGGGATTTAGTCCGATCGACTTGAAATTTCTGCTGTGCCTTCTAAAGGCATTGACGATGAAAAGTTGTGCTATCTGCGAGTTTTCGTCAATCGGTGTGTCCGTGGCATGGCATCAAAGATCAACTCATCGCCATGACACAGGAAGTGGTTGTAACTTCAGTGTACATGCTCACAGCTGCACCAAACTTTACATGTAGGATAAGAGTCCCGCCATGAACTCATGTACATGCCCACATTCACCCACAGTCATAGCGCCACCTGCTGGCAACAGGAAGTGACGTATAACACCTTCATGCAGTGTCTGAAAAGCGTAGCAAATTCACAGCCGCACTGGCAGAGCTCCAGAATATGCAACAGAATATGCGGCCGCATCACTCCCCGACGCGCTAAATGTGCGAGGGCCCGCCCATCGCTGCTTGCAGCTTTAATATGGAAATGTTTACATTATTTATTCAATTTAATTTAAGTATTGTGATTAATTATTTTAACTACATTTTACTTGACTTCATCTGCTACCAGCTTTCAATCGCTCTGAATGAGCCGCGGCACAGCGGCAGATTACGCAATAGAGAGAATAAAGGACACTTTTCAAAGTCTGTGATTGTAGCACCTCTTAGCGGTTAAAGGCAGCAAATACACCCCGAATTTCACCGCCGCGGCATGTATGTAGATAGATAGATAGATAGATAGATAGATAGATAGATAGATAGATAGATAGATAGATAGATAGATAGATAGATAGATAGATAGATAGATAGATAGAAGACACACACTTACAGTTCTTCATCTACTGCATAAATCTCAACAGATCTCATTGATTTATTATTATAACTTTCCTAAAGTATCAGTTTCTCTTGATGAACACAAATGTCTGAATCTCATATTTAATGATTGTAGTTGATGCCGTTAAACACTGATGATAAAAACGAGTGTGAAACTAATAACAGCACTGACAGTGATCAGAGGAAAATGAGTTTGATCAACAGTATGAGTGTCATAATTCATAATAATATAATATAATAAAAGCATGTGTTGATTGTGTCAGAGAGTATTGAGGGCGGCTTCTGTCACTTTGAGTGATTTATTGCCATCATAAAGCCCCTCCCCTACCCATTTATGGCCTGCGGGGGATTTTCCCACGTTAGCCCCGCCCCTTTCCCCGCCCACTTCCGGGTATGTCATGTGACCGTGGGAATTCCCTAGACTCAGCCCCTCATCCCCCCAACCCCTCCCTTAGGGGTGTGAACATCTGTAGAGTTGTGGGGTGGGGGTGTCACCCCCACGATTACTAGCTCTTAATGTGAAAATGTTCAAAAATGATAAAAAAACATTCAAAACAATCTTTTTTAAGAAGGATGACAGAGTCAGAGATGAGTTTAGTGTTTTTTATTAAAGACTTTTTCATACACTTTAAAACAATGTGTTAAAAAGTATAATTTTTTTCTTAAAGTAATCAAAAAATGTGTTAGTGTTATTACATCAAATAGTTGTGCTTTGTAACATGGTTAAATGTTAAATGTCATTTAAAAACGTTTTTCAGTAAAACAAGAGTTTTTTTTTATCTTAAAATGGTTAAAACTGTTTCAAACACAGCATAATATTTAAACTATATGTTTAAAATCATTTTCAGTAAAACAAGTTAAAGAGTTTTTTTTTTTTACCTTAAAATTGTTAAAACTGTTTCAAACACAGCATAATATTCAAACTATATGTTTAAAACCATATTAAAAAAAAGACCTTACGTTTTTACAAACCGTTTTGTTGAAAAATAACACGAGTTAACCAGTTCGCTGTTTAAAGATGTGTAAAAGTGAACAGAGTGCATCTTCTCCAAAGTTGAGAGATTTTCAAGTAATCTCCGGGGGAGCATAGCGAAAACACATCTGCTTACATGAAAGATCTGACCAGAAATGACGATCTGAAAGAGCGTTCTGAGCCACACGCAGACTCCTCCCACGACACGTTCCACAGCGTAAGTGTGGGAAATACAACAAGCGTGACACATACGTCACACTCACGCACACACATAATGAAAGAGTCTCCACCTCCGCGGTCTATTTAAAAAGGAGCGCGCGTTCTGCGGGGGAATACTTGTGATTTTTTATTCAACTAGAAACTATGGCTTCTGCAGCACCCAAAACTCCTGAAAGGAACGTCGATGAGGTTATGGAGGATTTAACATTGGCTCCGCGAAAAAAAATACATGGACCGCCACTAACACGATTTCTCCACGAGATGGCGGACCACGTGAAGTACACTTTTCACCTGTCTGGAGGAAGGGCGTGCGCGTACGAGTTTGACAAAGACATGCGTGAAGTCAGACTCTTGAACGTTGATGACGATGATATGTTCAATACTTCTGAAGACCCTGATTTGGTTTTCACAGAAAGGGATTGGATACTATTTTACACAAAAGTGTGGAGAGACTTGAAAGACGGTGGTGATGTCCCTCTTTTCATCGGCGAGTGGCAAGGATTATCAGCTGGTACGAGATACCGGATCCTCGCGGATAATGCCAACAAATATCCTGACGACTACATATACATTTTATGCAGTGATTTCGTGTCGGGTGCATCAGAATGCACATGGCCCATTGTGGAGGCCGAACATTTGAAATACTACGATTTAAAATTTATGTTTCAATGGAAAGACCTATCCGTATTGGAGGAAATTTTTTCTAAGATCATGCAGTTCTTTAAATGGAGTGACGCGTATGATAGATACAAGGCTGTCAAAGTCAAACTGTTTCATCCTGATTGGTGCACACCTGCAAGGAGGGGCGTGTATATAAGCACCGCCTACACTCTACAAACATTAATACCCGCCCACACTGCCATTCTGTCTCAAACACTCAACATGTCTCAAGAGGATATCACAACCCCGTTCTCTCCTAACGGATCTATTGATGGTTACGGAGCAGATGGATTATCAGATGCTATTAATGGATATCCTCAGAAGAGCATCGAATGGCTAAATAAATTTTGTACTGATCTCGGATATCACAACCTGTCTTTCCTCACAAACTACGCGGGCGCTGAGCGTGCAGCTGCAGTGGCTGCTGATGAACCAATCAACGACGCCCCGGACACCACCGGCGACGCGCCGGACGGATGCCTTGGCGATACTGGCCACCGGATTATTAAAGCAGTCGTCACTGTCATATTGGAATATCTGATTGATAAGCAAATGAAGAAAGACTGCGTTGGATGTACCGTAGACCACCCATCCCAAACAAGACATTCGTGTCTGTTTGAGCCTGCTGCTTATTATTTTTATGGTTGTTTTGATGAGATCAACCTGAAACTTCTTCAGCCAGACTTGAAAAAGATCTTGGCTAAGACTTTGAAACTGTGTGGAATAACGACTCATCTGCAAAGAATCCAGGGGTCTATCGAGACGATTTTGTTTGAGCTCAAAGATGAAATGTACATAGTGGAACGCCTGGGGTGTATCAGACAGAAGCTGATCGACGAGAGCTGTGAACAGATCGTGTACAATGCTGTAGACACCTGGAAACTTGCTGATGCTGAAAACGCCGACTCTACCTGTGTGTGATGATGGGGAATTCCTGTGCCTCCTGGATCACCAAACATTTCTTTAAATCACATATTAAACGTGAAATATCAAAGCTGTTGTACATTATTATTGATGATCATACGTCAAATGCCGACGTGACTGCGGATAATACGGGTCTAACGAAATTAATGTTTCAAATGAACACTGTGCGAAGATTATCGAGTGACTGGAATAATATGTTGAATATATCTGTAAACAAAGATGCATGTATAATTGTCAAAAACATTCTCGAACTCATGCCTGAATGCAAGGAATCTCTTAGAATAGGAAATATTGTATGTCTTTGCACGTATGTAACAGATGTCTGCAAACTGTTAAGAAAAGAGCACCAGGATGTTTGTAAAATTATTGATATTATGACCGAATACATGTTGGAGAAAAATTTTGAAATGTGTGTGCATTTTATTTTGATGTTTGGATTACTACATAATTAAACCTGTGTATGTTGTAACCCTATACTTTTTTCTATTCTGAAATAAAAATTAATAAATGTTCCTGAAATAAAAAAAAACTTTATTGTTTGTTGATTGTAAAAAATAAAAAAAAAAATAAAAAAAAACTGACCAACGACGTTGTATGTTTCATTATTTTCTGAAATAATAATAGATAATCCTGAAATAAAACTGAACAACATTACATGTGTTTCATTATTGTCTGAAAAAACTCGTAGTGTCGACATGGCAGAGCTAATGAAGAAAATTTACTACGACCCTGCGAATTCTGGTGCTTTGGGGGGTAAAAACAGATTAAAACGGGCTGTGTTACAGCAATACAATGTAAAACTATCTGATAAAGAGGTGTCTGATTGGCTCTCCAGTCAAGACACATACACTCTACATCGTACTGCACCAATAAATTATAAACGAAACCGTGTGATGGTGTATGGAAAAAATCACCAATTTCAGGCCGATTTAGTTGACATGTCGGAATTCTCACAACAGAACAATAATATTAAATACATAATTACGGTTATCGATATTTTCAGTAAATTCGCTTGGACACGCGTACTGAAAAATAAGACGGGGCCGGAAGTGACTAAAGCTTTTCTATCTATTTTGAGAGAAGGCCATATACCTGCAAAATTACAAACAGATAAGGGTACAGAGTTTTTCAATAAGCATTTTCAACAGTTGATGAAAAAATACGGTATACACCATTTTGCAACAGCCAGTGATCTAAAGGCAAGTGTGGTTGAAAGATTTAATAGGACTTTAAAATCACGTATGTGGAGGTTTTTAACAGCTGTAAATTCCAAACGTTACTGTGATATATTGCAAGATCTGACAGAGGGGTATAATTCCAGTTATCACAAATCCATTAAAATGCGCCCGTTGGATGTGAATAAAGAAAATGAAGATGTAGTGTTTAATAATTTATACGGGAAAATACGTAAAGAGACACCCAAATTTAAATTCTCAATTGGTGATGTTGTGAGAGTCTCTAAAGTCCGAGGTATATTTACTAAGGGGTATGAGCAGAATTATACAGAGGAATACTTCACCATAACTGCATGCATTCCACGTACCCCACCCGTCTACCGATTACAAGACTTCGATGGGGAATTTATCGATGGGTGTTTTTATGAGGAAGAACTACAAAAAATTATTGTTAGTGATGATAAATCATTTAAGATTGAGAAGATTCTGCATAAACAAAAACGAGGAAAAGTCACGTACGTTCTAGTCAAATGGTGGGGATGGCCCTCCAAATTTAACAGTTGGATAGCTGAAAAACAGGTGCTGGATCTGCAGGGCCCGTTAAAACCATAGAGAATTCATGACAGATGTCATTAAATAATAACCATGGCTGAGGAAGGATTCTACGTCACGCTCCCATGCAACGCATCGATGAACATCTACCCCGATAACAATATATCTAATTACAGAACTAGATTGGCTAGAAATATAAATTTAAAAGGTCTGTGGGAGGTGGCATTGGTCGAATTTGAATATCCATTGACATGGTATACATTTAATGAGGATGACGCTGTTTTTATTATTGTTTGTGAACAACGTGTACTACAGAATAACTACGAGCTGGATGATGTAAGGGGTGATACGTTTCAGAATGCTCTAAAATTATCAACGAGTCGGAATACATTAAAATGTGGGTATTTTGAGGATGTACCCATTTTGCTCAGGGATATAAATGTCCTCTCCCCCAGAGGGTACGTCTCGCCTACGATCGTGTAAAGAATAAGGTATTTCTGAAAGCACCTCACAGGACTTCGTTGACATTTTATGGCAAACTAGCGATCATCCTGGGTTTAAAACCGGGGGTTTCTATAGAAACTGTAAACAGTTCGGATGAACATCAAGACACTCACATCACATATGCTCCATACCAGGCTGATATAAGAGCCGGATTCTACACACTGTACGTATACACGGACATAATAGACTATCAATCAGTTGGTGATGCATATGTACCTTTATTAGCAACTGTATATATAGATGGTGAAACTAACAATACAGTCAGTGTCAGATACGACAAAGCTCATTACGTACGGGTTAATAAGAGCTGTATCACAGAAATCTCTGTTGATGTAAAAGACGATTTAAACCAGGACGTGCGTTTCACCTACGGAAAGGTTGTTACCAAACTGCATTTTAGACCTGTGAAACATCAACCATTTTAAAATGTCTTATCACGCTCCGTACAAAGCGGATCCGGAACGCTACATATCATACTACAGGGCTCAGGCCGGTAATGGGCTTCCGGGCTACGCAGGGGGCGGGGTTATGTACGGGTCCGGATTTGCTTCAGGGATCGGTGGACTTTTTAAAGGTCTTTTTCGAATGGCTCTACCTTTTTTTAGAAGGGGATTCAGTATAGCAAAACCGCATTTAAAGTCAGCCGCTAAAAACATAATGAGTGATGTTGTCACCAGTGCTCTAACAAAGTCTTATAATAATAATAATGAAAATGGACAGGAGGGCCATGGCATGATGGTGATGTCACGTAAACCTCCAGGTACCCGTATGAGAAGAGGGCGTGCCCTTGCTGTAAAGAAGACTAGACGCTCTAGCAAAACACGCTCAGTTACAAAAAGCAAGCGAAGAACTAGCACGAAACGGCTGAAAAGATCTACAAATTTAAAAAGACGGGGTATCACTATTTTCTAAAACATGTCTCTTTTACACTGTATGTCTGACGAGTGCATTAAATCAGAGCTGGATCTGTTTACGCTCCCTTTGACACAAACAGCTATTGAAAAAAATACATATGTGGAGATAACTCCAGTGTCAGCTTTAACAGATTCGTCCCCCATCGAATTCTTCATAGCAGGGGCTGGTGAAGATTACACAGATCTGAATAACACTCTGCTATATACACGCATAAAAATAACTCTTCCGGATGGAACGGATATTCCTCATGGAGCTCCAACGGCTTTAATTAATTATCCCGGAGCCTGTATCTTCTCTCAGGTCGATGTCTCTTTAGGCGATCGTCTAGTGTCTCAGAGTTCCAACACATATCCCTACAGGTGTATCATAGAAGCCCTCATTAATTACGGAAAAGACACTCTCGAGAGTAACTTTTCAGCAGGTTTATTTTACAAAGATTCTTCAGCTCACATAGATGCTACAGATCCTGGAGGGGCAAACGCTGGGTTAACAAAGAGAGCAGCGTTCACAAACGCCAGTAGCGTTGTAGAGCTACTAGCACCAATTCACAGTGACATCTTCTTTCAATCGAAGTTGTTATTGAACGGAGTGGATATACGGGTTCGTTTAACTCGTGCGAAAGACGCATTCTGTTTGATGCGTAATGATGCCATCGATTATAAGCTTAATATACTATCGGCTTCGCTTTTTGTGAAAAGAGTCACCGTATCCCCGGCAGTGCGCTTGGGGCATGCGCAAGCTCTTCTCTCGACCACTGCTAAATACCCCATAGACAGAGTGTGTGTAAAAAATTTCTCAGTACCAGCAGGTGCACGTGTATCTAACCATGAAAATCTCTTCCTCGGGACGCTGCCGAAATCTATCATTTTGGCCATGACGGAAAACACAGCCTTTTCCGGTGCTTACGACAAAAACCCTTTTGCCTTTAAACATTTTCATCTTGAATTTCTTACGTTGACCTGTGATGGACAGCCGATCCCTTCTCGCCCCCTTCAACCGGAATATAATAACGGGTCTGCCGTGAGAGAGTTTTATCAGTTAGTGACAGCCACAGGCCGACATCTAAAGAATCAATCTATGGTCATAGATCGTGAAGATTTCCTGCACGGATACACCCTCTATGCGTTTAACCTGACACCCGACGAGGAATGCGGTCAACACGTTTCGCTGATTAAATCAGGAAATATTAGATTAGAAGTACGTTTCAGAGTACCCCTCCCACATCCTGTTAATATTTTAATATATTCAGTTTTTGACTCAATTATAGAGATATCAAATCGGAGACAGGTGTTCGCAGATCACTACTGAAATGAACACTGTCCAACTGACGGGTTGATGGATAAAATTTCCTGTAACACAATTTTTTTAGGTGTACTACCGAGCGATTACCTACCCAAAGAGCCTTTAAAGGATGCATGCTAATTTCGAATACACAGGCTTCAGACGAACCAGGAGAACACTGGATCGCTATATACATACGTCGAGATGGCGTCGGCTGTTTTTTTGACAGCTTTGGTAACACACCAGATGCACATCGTTTTCCTGCATCTTTTCATAACTTTCTAAAAAACAATTCTACAGTCGTTCAGTACTCAGACAAACAAGTTCAAGATTATGCTTCCGACACCTGTGGACAACATTGTGTGTTTTTTCTGTATTATATATCAAGAGGCTATGAATATGAGAATGTTATAAAAATGTACCATAATGATTTGTTAAAAAATGACATCATGGTCTCTCTCTTTGTGAAAAAATTGAAACCTAGTCTCTGTAACGGTAAAACATTTAAATGCATTCAGTGTGTACAGTCTGGCAAAACATTTCAGGTGTATTAATGTGTGGTGTGATGTATTGTTTATGTGTGTGATGAATAAACAAACTTGTAAAACAGATTAAACGTTTTCTTTTCTTTATTGACATCAGATATTAGTATACAGCTTAAAAATACAGTTACATAATTATGATATACACAGATTTACATCCAATAATATTTGTAAAACAGATAAACATTTCCAATTATACCGATACAAAAAAAAATTGCTAAAAATGTAACCATTGTTTAGTGTCTAACGCAGGCGATTTAAATACATCTGTATCCGGTGTGTCTGAAGGGATGTGTGGTGATGTTTTACGACGTCTTTGTTTTTTCAAAGACTTTGTCGGTACATCTCCAAAACTATCCCCTGTTGTTTTTCTTTTAAGTGAATCAATCATTCGTTTAACATGTTGGTTACTTATTGTTGAGTAAGGTATGTTTAAAGAGGAAAACGCATCCAAAATTCACTCCATCCTGTTGGCCTACGTTCATCGCGTATCATTTGAGGCATTGTTACGCTTTTCAACAGGTCAAGCATATGAGATCCTGCAATGATTTTCCCTTTATAAACAAATTCTCCGGTGTCTGTCCATGAAGACAACTGCTTGGCCTTAGACATTTTATCTAAAATGTATTTTACATTTTTCAAGCTTCTCCGAGACACATTGTTTAGCACCTCTGATACGATTACGTCTTCAGTGCCGGTCTCAGTCCTATCACCTACACTATGAGAGGTGACAGGTGCCTCTTCATTTTCACCCTCCTGACTCGGCACTGTCAGCGTTAAAGTGCTGCTATCCAGATCGTTATGCTTTGACACAGAGAGAAACCTCTGTAACATGTGTGTGTATAGTTTTGCTTTTTCATGTGTGCCCAGATCATGTCTCTGTAATATCTCTCTTATAGATGAATCCAAGTTTTCCTCCACGGCCTTATGGATATTTTCACGCGGCGGTACATTCCTTAGTCTATCTAATTGATGCTTTGGCACAAGATACAATTTTTCAGTATGCTGCATTTTTTCTCCTCAGTTTCTAGTTATCAGGCTAGTTATGAAAGGTAGTGCCACAGATAAAATAGGTAGTAAAAACCCTCCTTTTTGGTTAATCATACGTCTTTTTCTTGCAATATTGATCTTTTTATTAGCAACATATTTTCTTACCGTCTTTCTCCTTTTTAAAGAGCCGTGCTGTTTTGCAGTTAGAGGGATCTTACCGTGAAGAATATTGAGGGCCACTTCACATAGAGCCAGTATGAGCTCGTCAGGTGCTGAATTCAGAATAACCTTTCGCTGTTTGGGTGAGCTCTTGTATAATAACTTTAAAAGGTACAGATTTCTGGAAAGCCTCGAAGTCATTTTAAACTCCTTTCTGGACGTAGACCACAGGATAGTCAGACAGTAAATCAGTTCTGAGTCTAAATCTTTCAGGTGTCTGTGTTTTATAATCTATTAGCAGGTAGTTGAAAGGAAGACTAGTTGCATCTTGGTAGGCTTCAATAAAAAACTTTGTATTACCGGGAAACATCTGACGACCCAAAACACCAATCTGGTGCTTATCTCGAGGGTTTTTAAATATTATTAAATAATTAGAGTTAAGCCCTATTGTTCTGGTAGATTTACCCTGAAAAAATAGATTCTGTATCAGTAGCAAACAACTCATATTTTTATGATGTACATATTGTGTAAATATCTTCTCGACTTCAGAATTGGACGCTGCTTGGCCCATAACATCATCCAAAATTAATAGGGATCTCTTACCAGGAGGGAATAATGAATCATCATCCAATTTCTTTGGGATGTTTTCAATGAATTTAATATCAAAAGCATGTAACAATTCATCGTATAAAGATTGCCAGCATGTATAAATGTACACATAATTATCAAACTTCACAGAACACATTTTGTCTGAATTATACATTAGAGTCTTTACAAAAAAAGTTTTCCCACTATTGCTTGGACCGCTAATAACAGCTGAAAAGGGGTGTTGCAGTCTGCAGTCAAAAACATCAGTTTCACACATATTCACAAAATATTGTTAAAATCCGTAAGGCAATGTTGTGTAGTCTGGTAAAAGGATGCGTTTGTTGTACACAATTCTGAAACTTTTCACGACTGATTTATTATGCAGTGTGAAACGCAACTTATTGCGTTTGATGGTGTCCGAGTTAGCTAGCAGCTGCTGGCTGACACCTGTCTCAACATATGAGTGCACTAGACCAGTCAGACTCTGCAAGTTAACTATTTGAGCGTTTTTGGCGTGAAGCGTAATGCCTTTTGCTTTGAGACATGTATTTCCGTTTGCTGTGGCAAAGCCGTACGATTTCGGACCCGATGCCGCAAACACCGAAATGAAATCGCCTGCCTCTAATTCACTGGTGAGCTGACCCAGATATGCACCTGTTTCAGGAATCCATTCATCGTTTTTCGATACAAAAATAATGCTGTCTGTATCTGAATAAAGCACACGTTTATCTAATTTATCCAAAAGATTATAGAGTTCAAGTCGTGCGTATGCTGTGGTGAATGCACCGATAAACACGTTAACATCACGAGTGGGGGAGGGATCTTGCTCGCCATAAGACCATTGGATTAAAGCCACTGTATCAGATACAAATGAGAAATGTTTTATCACATACGCATTACTAAAAAGCCTCTGAGTGAACTCTTCTGGATCTGTAAGAAGCTCCGCAGTCGGGAGATGACTTCGTAAGCTAAATCTACCCCATAGTGTGTTAAGAATAAGCTTACTAATAGATCGTTTTGCGGGATTGTGTGAAATATTAGAAATATCCAAACTAATACCCTGATTTTCAAGATAATCGTCAACATAAGACTGTTTGTCTTCGTCTGTCACTACATGTGTGGGAAAACCTGATGCCTCCTGTTTGAATTTTAGAAAGGTGTTTACATAATCACTGAACAAAGTGTCGGATGTCTGTTCAAAATGCCAGACTTCATCCATTTTCAACACTTTATATCCGTGTTGAATAGCTCTCTGTAATTCAATGGATACCCACGTAGATGTAATACATCTGTCTTTATCCGCGTGTGTACATTGAGGGTCCTGAATCTGATTCTCTACACAAGACTTGCACAAAGGAAACATAAGTTTACCGCCACACCTGTAAGGCAATACAGGATGAAACAGCTTGCGAGGGGGGAGGACTGTTGCTTTGATAAGCCCAAAATAATTCTCTATAGGTTCAAAATCCTTAAAAATTATCTTAGGATGTCCTATAGGATATGTTTTACACGACTGTACGTACGGATACAACGATGTGAAATCATAATAATCTACCCTCTCATCATCGGTGGTTTTGTGATAGAGTTTATATGCGTTTGTGCGTCCACCGTATAAAGCATCACGAGGTTTCAACCTCTCAGGGGCTTCGTAAGATTGCATAAATTGTATAACATCCGGATCTGATTGTTTTGCATTAAGCCATTCACATTCCCATATAGAGATCACCCGCAAGGAATACGTTTTACGCAGGGTCTCTAGTTTGTCATCCGTCTGTCTCCTGAGAGATCCAAAAGACATTTTTGATAAGGGTTGAATTTCTTCAGCCTTAAATCTGCATGAATGACCGTGCATGAAACATCCTAGATATTCTAAAGCTGTTTTCACACCATCATCACTCTGATAATAACCATCTACATGATAAGGGCTGATCTTAGCTTCCCCGTGGTTCAATGCGTGTTGCACATTCACATTATGCTTTTTTTGAAAATATTCTAACCACTGTATAGACGAATTTGAGAAAGTTTTGTGCTGATTAACGTACGCGTGGCTGTGGGTGAGGGCCAGTGTGTCGCTTGTCAGAAAATTAGTTTTGAACACTTTCATGCATGTTCCAGCCAATGTCACAGTTTTAAATGGATCAATGTTTGTACATTCGATGAATTCTTCGCGATATTTTACACAAGCCTGACGTAGAATAATTACATCATTCCGACAGTAAAAAGCAAGCTCTTTTTTTAAGTCAAACAACCCCGATACGCCAGCATACCAAAGATCAAATCTGGTACGATCGACCTGACTCATTGTCTCATAACCGTAAAACTCTTTTGGAGGGTACGGACCCAGATAATCTGCATTCTCTGACCTGTTGAAGTGATGGGGGAAAAAACCCTTATCACTCACACTTAGGTTTAACGCTGCAGGTATCTTGCTTAACGCTAGAGGGAGAAACTGGTATGAGTCGATATACCTCTGTCTAAACGTACGATCATACATGTATAAAATACGACACCCTTGCATGATAATTTTCGGCGTCAACCCTTCGCTGGTGAGGTATTCCACTAGAATAAAATTGTCAAACGCAGATCCATTGTGGGCTACGAATGTATACCCCGCATATTTCGGACGCCTAAAGTGTTTAATTAGAAGTTCTACACATTCCGTACCACCTGCTTCAAACGTCTCGCCGGCGTGTGTCATCGCACACACATAATTAGCTGTGTGTCTACCATTTTCAAACATGGTTTCAAAATCGTAATAAATGTATTTCTCGTCATGTTTTTCAGGTTTAAGTGGAGAACAGACATGGGGGGGTTATCTTATCACCTTTTCTTGCCACCCTATAAACAGTGTGACATTTTGAGCAAAAACGAAAGGTATCACATTGCGATCTTTCATCAGGAACTCGTGATTTTTTATGTGTTTCGTAGCAGAATGTATTTTTACAGAATCTGAGACATTCTGAACATTGTCTATGTTTTGTAACATGCATCCGACACTCTGACGTATTGCATACTTTACATACATATTTGCAAGCATGCAATCTTTTGTCAGAGAACCCTTTGTGGCAATATTCGCAAACATAGCTACACCCTATAAAACCTTTCAAATTTTTTATTAGATGGTAATGTCCCTCGTGATTATACAGGTTCACAGTTTTTGGATGAATTTCATCCGTGTTTTTGTACACTTGCAGTTTCCCTGTACAGTCACGATGAAATACCACGATTTTTAGATCATATTTTTTTTTCGAAAGCAGTCAGATCGTGAAATCCATTTTTTTCATGAGGTGTGAAGCCACAATTTGTATGGATCTCGTACGCCTGTATTTGTAGTTGTTGATTTGTAAAAGACGGATTAAGAAAATAGGCTAGGCAATAGCTCAAACACATACTATTTTCGATATTATTAGGGCTGAATAAATGCATTTTTTTCTTCTCTATAGTATCACTGATCGCGAGAGTCGTAATATTTCTACGAGGCCCTCCTGCCGGTTTGTCCATAGCTATAGAAACCTGTAATGACAGTGCGGCGTCCGTGCTTACATCCGCGTTACTCTGTGTCGCCTGCTCAATCTGATCGATAAATAATGTGGGGTCGTGATTGTTGTCGGGTGTTAAAACAGTGTTGATGGACGTAGGTAAACTATCCCCCAAAAGGGCTATATTAATATAACCCGTGTCGCCGGCCAGCAATTGAGAAAAACCTACAATCTCATTTAAAATATTATGCAAATGTATATTATAAGTAGCTAAATCATTTGTGTCTATTTCACGGAGGTTAAGCGTTCTATTAATTTCTACCCCGTTGAAACGTGGTCTTGGTATTACTGTGAAATCACCAGCATTGCCTCCCTCAGTCGTGAGTCTGTGTATCTCAGCCTGACTCAAACCCATCTCTGGCTGCCGCGGATCATAGCTCGTTTGCGGTGTGACCCCCGCACCTGTCTGTACGTTTTCATTATCATTATGTACGGGTATTTCACCCCAATTTCGCTGTTCTGCTATAATATTTCGCAATCGCTCGGTTGTGGATAGGCCATCTGTGTTTAACATTCGTAATTGTTCATTTATTAAAATACGCAGCTGGTCATTATTGCGAGACCTAGATCTTTCGCGGTCATCGTCGTCAGAATTTGAGTCGGTTCGTGCCCTTTTAGAAAGCATTTTGAAATGGTTTATTTAAAAATTGTGTAAAACAAAAACGTATCCTTCTACCACCATACATAAACAATAATGATGTGTGTAGATAACAGGTCGTAACAGGAATACAATAACAAACAGATTACAATATCAATATTGGTAACACTAAAACAGATAATCAAAATAATTAAAAATAAGAACAGTAATCGAATTTTTAAAAGCAAAATAAGTGGATAATCATCATCTTCTCATGAATGCTTCATGTAATTCTCGTAATAATCTTTGAACTATATTTAGTCTCTCAGAGAATAAGGACAACGCCACAGTTAGTAGCTGTAGATCCTCTCTTACCTGGGCATTCTCTCCACGCACGGCTATAAGTTCGTTACGTAAATGACGATTTTCATTCAGTGTTTGTTCGTGGCAATTCCCCCAAAAATCGACAGCTCTCCTCAGTTCGGTTGTGTGTAGATCCTGTCGCTCTATAATACGATGTAGAAGCGAGATCAACTCTCTTTGGGAATCGTGGACGATGTCCTCGGTTTGTTGAAACGATAAAGGTCTGCTCACAACGTCTAAAATCCTTAAAAAATTTCTATTAACGCCGCGTAGCATGTCATGGCTCAGGTCCCGCAGTTCGCTGTCTCTGTATGCAGGTCTAAAATATCCTGGTGAAGCATCGGAACGCGTGCTGCTGCCGCCTGAGGATCCCTGCTCAGAGTCGATGGTGTCCAACACTGCTTCTTGGGACTCCAAGAAAATCTCTAAATCTCTTTCGCTGTAATCTTGTGCTGGGGAAAAAACATAATAATACGTTGTTATTATATGATTTATTTGTCAGATAAAATATAATGTAAAAAAAAAAAAAAAATCTTACCGTGATCCTCAGGTGTATTATACCCGTTGGCTCCTCCGGGGTATATACGGGGAAACCGTTTTATACAGGGGCTTGACGTCGACGTGGGTCTGCACTTAAACGGAGTGTTTTGTTCTGTAAAATAAAATATTAATTTATTATTTTTAGATTTGACAAATAAAAATAGGATAAACCAAAAATTATCACACACCTTCGCATGGATATTCTAATTCTTCACCGGTGTCTGAATCATACGCTCCATAAACATCACGAAGTCTTTTTATTCCACGCCCGCCGCCTCCCCGGACACCGGATTGTATTACAGCGCCACTGGTTGAAGGCTCGTCCTCTGTCTGAGAGCGGGTCGAATGTTCGTTTTCAGACCGTGTGGAGCTCCAAGGAGTGACGTTGTCGTACGTGTCATTAGGTCCATCCAATGGATCGGAGCACACAGCCTCCGAAACCTGATGAGCTCCTCTCTCCTGTGTCGAAGTGTTCTCCGCCTCTGATGAATTATCGTTATAATCATGTAAAAAATCGTGAGGTGAAACACCTTCCGGAAAGGACTCGTCATCTATAATCCAGACATGTATATTAACAACACATATATTTCAATAAAATGTATAACGTTTTGGAAAATTTACTCACAAAGCTCGTTAAGGATTTGCATCAAATCTTCGTCAAATACATCCGATGATCCAAGCTCTGATGTTTTGCAATTGTCAAGACATGTTCATTTTTAAAAAGAGAGAAGAAAAATATATAGTTCTAACATCACGTCGATTTATAATAAAAAATATTGTTATTTTTGTTAAAATAAGGTGTGTGCTTACCGTTTTGATTAGCAGACATGTTTTTCAGGCTCTCGATTCAGTAGACTACGTCGTTCGAAGTATAACTGTTATGTGAAACATCTGCACTTCTAAAAAAGTTCGCTATTCAAAAAGCGTCTTACCGCGTCACACGCACACACATTCGCTCATCCTCATTTTCAAAGAAGTTCTTTCAACTCTGCGTGAAATAGTCTGTGATGTGGCCTGATAAGAGTTTTTTTACAACTAGAAAAACATACGAGTCTCACGACAAATCCGGCCAATCTATGTAGATAAGCTTCGCAATAAAATAATTCTCACACCACCAAGCTTCAAAAGAGAAAAAGAAACACATGCAGAGCGACCCCTCACGGTTTTCAAACCCCAGGGGTTAGACATTATGGAGACATAGCCTACACGCGCACGTGTGTGTGTGTGTGTGTGTGTGTGTGTGTGTGTGTGTGTGTGTGTGTGTGTGTGTGTGTGTGTGTGTGTGTGTGTGTGTGTGTGTGTGTGTGTGTGTGTGTGTGTGTGTGTGTGTGTTCTTATAGACGCTGCTATACTCAACTTTTTATTTTTTATTTATATAACCTACATTGCGTAGAAACAAACGAAAATGATTTACATAGATAGATATACAAATAATTATAGACTAAAGATCGCATGAATTAAAAACATGTATAAAAGGTTAATAAAAAGCATTAAACACCCATAGTTATAAATTAAACCGTTGTAAAAATAAGTATTTTATTAAACCACTAGAATAAAACTTCTTATTTGACAAAACACGATCGTATAACGTTTTGTATATAGTTTTATCCCATGGGGTAAATAATCTAACAACCTTATTTTGAATAGACCGCGGAGGTGGAGACTCTTTCATTATGTGTGTGCGTGTGACGTATGTGTGACGCTTGTTGTATACTGGTAACACTTTATTTGAAGGGGTGTGCATAAGACTGACATGACACTGTCATAAACATGACATAACACCTGTCATGAACATGAAGGAGTCTTTATGAATGTTTATGACTGTTGTCATTAAGTGTCATTCGGTAAATTATGACACTTTTAATGCAAAGTTGACATTGTTTAAAATGTCTTTGTTATGACAACTTGACATTAACAAAGACAAAAAATGTCTTTGTTATGACAACTTGACATTACCCAAGACAAAAATGTCTTGATTATGACAACTTGACATTAACAAAGACGGAAATGTCTTTGTTATGACATCTTAATATTAACCAAGAAATCATAACCTGTCAACCTGTCACAAATATGTCATAACAGGTCTAATTATCAAACTTCAAGCATTTTGCAGTGTAATAACCCTTAATGACATCTTTATAACTAGTACAATGTGTTCCACTATACTTGAGGACAAGTAAAATATTCATGACACAGTTATAATGGTGTCATGACGGCCAATGTTGTCACAGGTTGACAGGTTATGATTTCTCGGTTAATGTCAAGTTGTCATAACAAAGACATTTCCGTCTTGGGTAATGTCAAGTTGTCATAACAAAGACATTTTAAACAATGTCAACTTTGCATTGAAAGTGTCATAATTTACCGAATGACACTTAATGACAACAGTCATAAACATTCATAAAGACTCCTTCATGTTTATGACAGGTGTTATGTCATGTTTATGACAGTGTCATGTCAGTCTTATGCACACCCCTTCAAATAAAGTGTTACCTGTATTTCCCACGGTTACGCTGTGGAAGGCGTGTCGTGGGAGGAGTCTGCGTGTGGCTCAGAACGCTCTTTCAGATCGTCATTTCTGGTCAGATCTTTCATGTAAGCAGATGTGTTTTCGCTATGCTCCCCCCGGAGATTACTTGAAAATCTCTCAACTTTGGAGAAGATGCACTCTGTTCACTTTTACACATCTTTAAACAGCGAACTGGTTAACTCGTGTTATTTTTCAACAAAACGGTTTGTAAAAACGTAAGGTCTTTTTTTAATATGGTTTTAAACATATAGTTTGAATATTATGCTGTGTTTGAAACAGTTTTAACAATTTTAAGGTAAAAAAAAAAACTCTTTAACTTGTTTTACTGAAAATGATTTTAAACATATAGTTTAAATATTATGCTGTGTTTGAAACAGTTTTAACCATTTTAAGGTAAAAAAAAAAAAACTCTTGTTTTACTGAAAAACGTTTTTAAATGACATTTAACATTTAACCATGTTACAAAGCACAACTATTTGATGTAATAACACTAACACATTTTTTGATTACTTTAAGAAAAAATATATACTTTTTAACACATTGTTTTAAAGTGTATGAAAAAGTCTTTAATAAAAAACACTAAACTCATCTCTGACTCTGTCATCCTTCTTAAAAAAGATTGTTTTGAATGTTTTTTTATCATTTTTGAACATTTTCACATTAAGAGCTAGTAATCGTGGGGGTGACACCCCCACCCCACAACTCTACAGATGTTCACACCCCTAAGGGAGGGGTTGGGGGGATGAGGGGCTGAGTCTAGGGAATTCCCACGGTCACATGACATACCCGGAAGTGGGCGGGGAAAGGGGCGGGGCTAACGTGGGAAAATCCCACGCAGGCCATAAATGGGTAGGGGAGGGGCTTTATGATGGCAATAAATCACTCAAAGTGACAGAAGCCGCCCTCAATACTCTCTTGTGTCTCATCAGCTCCTGTGATTCTGGATCCAAACACGTCTTATCCACATCTCGTCCTCTCTGATGATCTGACCAGCGTGAGACTATCTAACTTCTCCTGATAATCCAGAGAGATTTAACTCTTATCTCTGTGTTCTTGGTTCAGAGGGTTTTTAACTCAGGAACACACTGCTGGGATGTGGCGCTTAAAGAGAGTTTAGTCTGGATTATTGGAGTAACCACAGAATCAAACCTGAGGAAGGGGTTCGTTTCCTTCAACACTGATGTCTGGTGTGTGCAGTATAATCAGTATGGAACGTATTTTAGTTGTCGTTCTCTGATACTGTAACTAACACACATCTACACACATACACAACCACCTTCACTCACACACTCTTTCCATTCTTCTATTGTTGTGGTTCTCTGAGGATCTTACCGGTCAATATTCAGTAAAGTTACTCCTGTAGATCTGGATCTTCCTGCTTTCATCATGTTTCCAATATTTAATCCATATCTCATGAGTAAGAGTGCTGTAGATCTGAGTATCAGTACGGCTGCTGTGATTGGCCCGTGATGATCACATGACTGATATCCAGCACTACAGCAACACTCAGGCTGCGTTTACACTTGGCATTAACATGCGACCTGTATCTGGATGTTGTCCACATACACATTGAAAAGACGAGTGTAAACGCACGTCTGATCGAATGTTATCCGATCAGCGTGTCCCGGTTCGAGGTAGTCGAGGACGCATTGTGATCGGATCTCAGTGTAATGTAAACGCAATCCAGCCGTTGTGTCTGCATTCACAGGTGCACGTCATTTAAATCCCCACCCAGTCTCCCCACGTGCTGTCAGAAAATAATGGCCAGACGCAATTTAGACAATCAATTAAACACATTTGAACCTTACAAATAAACGTCAATATTTAAAACACTCTGTGTCTTTTTTTTTCATTTTAATTGTGCAACATTATCTGAACGAGGTGATCGCCTGTAGCTACTACAATCACAGCTGTGAGTCATGAGATCTTAATGAAGAGCGTGCGCTGCTTTGCCATTTGAATAATGGGAATACACTTTTTATTTTTTAATGTTTTAAATGTTGAATGTTTTTGTTGTTTCAGCATGTTTATATAGCCATTGCACGCTATAACCTTACCCGATGGTCGATGATGTGACTTGTTTAACATGATCAACCAGTTATTTTTGTATGATCATCAGCACTGAAATATTCCTTCATTCAAAAAACGTAATTTGATATTAAAGCTGCAAGCAGCGATGGGCGGGCCCTCGCACATGTAGCGCGTCGGGGAGATTCAAAATGGCCGACTTCCTGTTAAGTTTCGGGCATCGCTCCAAGAGGCTTTTTTGTGCGTCTGGACATGGTTGATGTGCCTCAGAAATTTCGTACATGTAGGTCAAACGTGCAGCGGGGGCTGTTTCATTAAAGGTCACTTCCTGTTGCCAGCAGGTGGCGCTATGACTGGGGGTGAATGTCGGCATGTACATGTGTTCAGGGCGGGACTCTTGTCAAGCGTGCAAAATTTGGTGCAGATCTGAGCATGTACAGCAAAGTTACTCCAACTTCCTGTTTCATGGCGAATCATCGATGCCACGGACATGCCCATTGACGAAAACGCGCAGATAGCACAACTTTTCATCGTCAATGCCTTTAGAAGGCACAGCAGAAATTTGAAGTCGATCCAACTAAATCCCTAGGAGGAGTTTGTCAAAGTACGAAGTGTGTAAATCGTCCCAAAATGGCCACCCAATTCAAAATGGTGGACTTCCTGTCGAGTTTAGGGTATAGGTTCACGAGGCTTTTTTGTGTGTCTTGATATGATACACGTGCCCACCACATTTCGTGCATGTAGGTCGAACATGGACGAGGGGCTAATTTTTTCTAATTTTCTAGGTGGCGCTAGCGAGCCATGTTGCCACGCCCATCCGCGAAACCCACAAAATACAAAATTTTTCACCAGTCCTGACATGTGTGCAAAATTTGGTGACTTTTCGAGCATGTTGCGGCCTCGAAAATGGGGCTTACATTGCAGAAAAAAAAGAAAAAAAAAATAATAATAATAATAATAAAAAAAAAATAATAATAATAATCCTAACAGTTTCAAGAGGGACCTCGCACGGGTGCTCGGGCCCTAATAAGACTGGAGATTGCATAGGAAAGTAGTGTACATTGGGACATTGCTTAATTTGTATCATCTTTACTCTTAATTTGGCTACTGACCTGATTTAAATATTATGCAAAAACAGAAATCCGATCGGTTATCCAGATACAGAGGCTACTTAATATGAACAAATGTAAATGCACCGTGTCCTGATTGGTTAATGATCCGATATGCTTGATCGGATCACGGTGATCGCATGTCAATGCCAAGTGTAAACGCAGCCTCACACTCTCATGTTGCTTTAACAGATTAATAAACAACAGTGAAGTTTGTCACTTTCTAATTTTCACATAATTATATAATCTTTGTTTCTTCTAGAAACTGAGCCTAATTCTACACATGGACAGTTTCAATGAATTTGTAAATTAATAATTGTTTATTTCAGTGTTTAAATGATTGTTTGCTCACTTAAGTTCATGGATGTAAATGATAAACATTATAGGGCGATGAGAGGGTCTGTATTACCATTGGAGAAAGCGTAACTTGGGTCATGTGACGCTCTTCAGCCTATCGTTTGGCCTATGCATATCAGTCTCTTTAGCTGACAAGCCCACTTCTACATTAGTTTATGAGGTTTTAATACAGTTCTTATTGGGGAAAAAAGTCTTATTATATGAGAAAATCAGTCACATTAAACTCTTATAATAATGGTGGTCTGAATTTTATTGATTTTGATTCCTTTAACAATATATGTAATTAACTGACTGAATCAATACATAACCATCTTCTGTTTGGAATGTTTTTTCCTAAACTTGTTTTTTCACAACTTGGTGGCATTTATTTTCTCTTAAAGGTGCTAAAAGTAAGTTTTCTTCTAAAATGAATCCTTTTTTTATTGCCCGTGTGTGAAGGGGTTGTAATCACACATTACAATGATCCACTTGTCGGGTTTTGCTATTACCTCTGAAGGCCAGTATTCCTATTTCTATGTGAAGGCTCCGGGTCGGATTTACCGCGAAGTCCATCGGATGTGACGTGCATGCGAGCTCCCGAGTCTCTCTCCTGTATATACAGTCTATGCGACCGACGACGGCACTGCAGCAAACTACATGAGTCTGATAACACCAAACAACCTGCCTCCAGCACAACACACACTCCAGCACAACACACACTCCAACACAACACACACTCCAGCACAACACACACTCCAACACAACACACACTCCAGCACAACACACACTCCAGCACAACACACACTCCAACACAAACTCCACATAAATATAAAAAACAAAACAAAAGTGTATCTGCTGAAGCTCGTCAGGCCAAACGTGAATCGGATCAACTCAGGACGAAAACACGGATCAACATCGGCAGAGTGTTTGAATTATGGAAAGACCTCCGCTATTTTTATTGTGATAAATTACAAGTTATCAGATATGCTGAAATAATGGTAAACTGTAATGAAATAGTAAGGTAAACTACAACATATATGAGACATGAAATGAATACAAAAGACTGTCCCAGGATAATAAAAAGTAGGTGCTTTAGGATGTAACTTTTATTTTATGTACTAGATCTACTGGATCATCCCGCCACTATCTTATTGTTTATAATACACATTTCCAGACATGTTCAGTACAGTAATGTTACTTCCTACGATCTTACTGTTACACTGAAATTGTTGAGTCTAGTTCACTAACCGTTTTCGTTATCATATTACACATTCACCCAGAGTTTCCGCTAGAAAAAAATGGTGCCGGTCAAAGTGACCGGCAGAGGTTTCGTTTTACGGACATTTTGATGATATGCCGGTCAAATATTGCCTCTTAATTAGTTAAGTTGAGGAAAACTGGAGGCAGGCTATGTAACTTAAAAAATGACATAATCAGGCCGTATATAATGCAACATTATTTTTAGCCTAACTTTTAAATAGACGGAAAAAAACATGAACGTCCGATTGGCGTCAATCAACGCCAATTGTTTTTACTATGGTTTCACACACATTCACTTTTTGAAACATTGAGGCACGGGTGTACCTAATACAAATAAATAAAACATCTCCAGTTAAGATTTGACTCGATTTCCTTAAGCACTGTATTAAGAGAAGCCAAGATTTCCTGATCACTCAGTGGTCTAACGGCAAAGTACTCCTCACAATGCTCAATGAACAGAATAGGATCCTCATCTTGTTAATTACTGAAACAGGGAAAGTCTAATTTGACCGATGGATTGTAGGGCATTAACATGGTTTTCTCTTGACTTGTTAAAGATCCTTGCTGAACTTCATAGGTGTGATTTTGACTTTGTCCAGAATCATGAGCACCACAACAAGTTTTGGATGATACAGGCGTGGACATTGGAATTCGTGATCTGAACTTGGCTTCAAGCTGCACATCCCTTCTTTTCAGACAATCTATCATTGATTGAGCAAGTTCCTTTAACGACATTTCCCCAACTTTCTTGATTCTCTCACATTCACATTCCATTTAATACATCAAACGATCTTCCATCCCTTTACATTTGTTCTGAAATTCCTCTTGTGAAATAAAGCCACTCATGTTCTTTACACATTCATCAACTCGCTCTTCCAACACATTGAATCTATCAGTGAGCTGTTTGATGAGGTTGGTAAAGCAATCAGAAAAGGTCTCGCTATCTGTTGCAGGTGGTGGAGGTGTTGGAGGTGGTGGAAAACCACAATCAGAGGCATCAACTATGCTGTCTTCACTTTCATTTTCGGAATCTATGTATAGATCACTAAAGGTATTTATTAAATCTCTGACGGGTTCTCTAGGCGTGGTGAATGTGTCAGAGGAGTAATCCACATCTGGCACATACTCATCCTTATCCAGCGCTGTTTGACTTGCCATATTATCTCCTCTTTTCCGCACCAATGGCTAGGACTTCTAGGCATTTCGTGGACTTTTGCCAGTTCAAATAGATTGGCAGATGACGCATAGGTAATGCGATGGACCGTATGCCTTTCGTGGCCGCCACTTTCTGACTTATTTGGATGGCAAGTGGGATGTTTTCCCCTAATCGACGACAAGGACCTCAAATTGGCCAATATGTGCTCTGGGGCCACCTCCGGGGGCGATCTTGAGCTGTGCTGAGGGGGGGTCCACGAAACCGCAACGAGGGCCCCCTAACGTCTACTCTTCACCAAAGTCTTCCTCATGTCCACGAGTAGCCTATTTGTCCCCCTAACAACCTATTCTTCATCAATTCATTCACGGAGCCCCTAAACATCCCCTAAGAGCCTACTCTTCACCAAAGTCTTCCTCACGTACACGAGTAGCCTATTTGTCCACCTAAATGCCTATTCTTCATCAATTCGTCCACGGAGCACCTAAACGTTCCCTAACAGCCTGCTCTTCACCAAAGTCGTCCTCACGTCGACGAATAGCCTATTTGTCCCCCTAACTGCCTATTCTTCATCAATTCGTCCACGGAGTGCCTAAACATTCCCTAACAGCCTACTCTTCACCAAAGTCATCCTCACGTCGACGAATAGCCTATTTGCCACCCTAACTGGCTATTCTTCATCAATTTATCCACAGAGGGGCCCGAGGGGCCCCAAACTTCGCGTGGGTAGCCCAGTGTCCCCACTGCTGCATATCAGCAGGACTGGGACATTTTTTTAGCTTCCTTTGTCAAAATCTCTGACAAAAGACCTCTTGCACTCATAGGTAGGCAGGCCTTCTCGAAAGGGCACATTGAACCAAAGTGAGGAGATGGGTGTACCGCGAAAAAACATACTTGGGACTCACCTAGGACCTTCAAATCCGGAACCTCAAACCGGGGGCGTCTGGACTACCACCGTGTCGAATTTGGAGCCCCTGCAACCTTTTGACCCCTGCTTTCCACACGTCCGTCCTGCAACCTATTGACGTAGGCTGTTCGTGTCCGACAGGGCCAAGTAAGCACAAAAACGGGTCAAAGGGACACGAGACTCTGGACACCACCCTGGGGGCCCGTGGCGAGACACGTGAGCCGATTTGGGGGCGATCGGACATTCCGGTCCGCTGTCCACGAACCACCTATGAAAACTGGAATAAGTTGCACGTGTCCTCGGCTCCCATTCGGCCCCCGACCCAAACTCCATGTGCTGGTAGCCTAGGGTTCCCAATACCGCATATCAGGAGGACCAGTCTCTAGAGCTCTGGGAAGTTTTTTTTGCTTCCTTTGTCAAAATCTCTGACAAAGGCATCTTGCACTCATAGGCAGGCAGGCCTTCTCGAAAGGACACATTGAACCAGAGTGAGGAGATGGCAAATACAGATGGCTGTACTGCAAAAAAACATACTCAGGACCCACCTAGGACCCTCAAATCCGGGATCTCGAATCGAGGGCCCCTGGACTACCACCGTGTCGAATTTGGAGCCCCTGCGACCTATTGACCCCTGCTTTCCACACGTTCGTCCTGCAACCTATTGGACGTAGGCTGTTCGTGTCCGATAGGGCCAATTAAGCACGAAACAGGGTCGAACGGCACTTTGTGGGCATAGTGATGAAGAGTAGGCAGTTAGGGGGCACTTTAGGCGCTTCATGGAGATAGTGATGAAGAATAGGCGGTTAGGCGGCTCTATAGTCGCTCCGTGGACATAGTGATGAGGAGTAGGCATTAGGGGGCACTTAAGGTGCTTCGTGGCCAAGGGTTAGGGAACCTGGCCCCCTAGTGGTGACGACAAAGCCCCTATGGTCCCATTATTGGCGATTAGGGGAAATCCATTCATTTAAGTGCCATGTCAGGGCCGTAGAGGACCTATTCATCCATCGCACCTCTTTTGTGTCATCTGCCAACTTATATGAACTAGCCAAAATCCACAGACCCCCTAGCCCTTAATTCGGGAACCGAGCATCCACGTACCACCTAAATGACTGCCTCTGGCATGAATTCCCTAAGCGCTGCGCACTGCCCCTTAATAATTTTTTGGCCCCCAAACGACGCCTCTGTTTCGATGGGGCCTCTCCCCCTGAGGCGGGGGACGGTGGTCCTGTCTCCCGAGACCATCCAGGGGCCCCGCAAGGGGGCAAAATTGCCCTAAAAATGCTTTTCCCCCTCCCTGTCACAAAAGTCACAGGAAGGATGCAGTTGGTCAAGTCCCGTTTGTAACGTCTGTGGACATTACATTAAAAGGTCATATTTCATAAATACAGTGGTTATATGTGGTGAAACCTACTGTACACCACACAGGGGACACACCACAACATACTGATGTACATTACAGCCATTAATTATGCAAAATAAGCATAAAATTATTCTGTCCACGTACTGATTACAGGGGTCCTGTCAAATAAGTTACAGATGGGATGCAGTTGGTGAAGTCCCATCTGTAACTAGTTTGACAGGTCCCTGTCGGCTGTCCGTGGACATTACAGTAAAAGGTCATATTTCATAAATACAGTGGTTATATGTGATGAAACCTACTGTACACCAAACAGGGGACACAAAATTAGCATAATATTCAACTGTCCACAGGCAGCCTATAGGGCACCCGTCAAATAGGTTACAGGTGGGATGCTGTTTTTGACTGGATGTATCTCAAGAACTAAGCTGACTTGGGGCTCCATACTCTGGAGTCATGTGGGTCCCACTGGTCCCTACCAATGCCCGGAGTTTGGAGATCCAACTCGGCTTGGTCCCCGAGATACACCCGGTCAAAGCTGGACCAGAAGTGGCCGTATCTCGGAAACGGAAGGACCCAGGAGCTGGGGACGAGGGGGTCAGAAGGGGCCAAAGGGGCCCTCCTCGTGTCCGGAGATTGGAGCTCCAACTCGGCTTGGTTCCTGAGATACACCCTGTCAAAGCTGGACCAGAAGTTGCCGTATCTCAGAAACGGAAGGACCCAGGAGCTGGGGACGGTGGGGTCAGAAGGGGCCCAATGGGCCCTCCTCATGCCCGGAGACTGGAGCTCTAACTCGGCTTAACTTCCAAGATACTCCCGGTTATACATAAGGAACTTTTGAAAAAAACGGTCTTTATCTCGGAAAGGATGAGTCCCAGCGAATCGTCCTTTTGGGTGGTGAGGGTCCTTAGGGGCCCCCTCTGACCCCAGAGTCCAGAGCCTCTGGGACCCTTCCTTCTGAAGTGCACCCTTTCCTGTTGGGCCCCGTTTCTCAGACAGTAGGGGTGCTAGAAGCTCGGGCTAGGACCTGTTGGAGAGAGCCCCTCGGGACCTTACTTTTACCTGAGTTTGATGTTGCTAGGCGGCCGGGTCCCAGAGTTATAGCCGTTCAAAGTTTGGAGCCCACCTGCAACTTATTTGACAGAGACCCTATAGGCTTCCCCCGGACAGTACATTAATGAGTAATATTTCATAACTACAGTGGTTTTATGTGGAGAAACCTACTGTGCACTGCACATGGGACACAATACAACACACTGATGTACATTACAGACATAAATGATGTATTATTAGCTTAAGAATTGACTGTCCATACACAGCCTATTTGGACCCTGTCGAATAAGTTACAGGTGGGATGTTGTTTTTTTTAACCAGAGCTCCAGGCAGGGACCCCCACCTAGGTCCACCATCTGTACGGCTCGGAGAACCAGAGCTCCGGGCAGGGACCCCCACCTTGGTCCACCCTCTGCCCAGAGTCGGAGAACCAGAGCACCAGGCATGGACCCCCACGTAAGTCCACCATCTGTCCGGCTCGGAGAACCAGAGCTCCGGGCAGGGACCCCCACGTAGGTCCACCCTCTTCCCAGAGTCGGAGAACCAGAGCTCCGGGCAGGGACCCCCACGTAGGTTCACCCTCTTCCCAGAGTTGGAGAACCAGAGCTCCAGACATGGACCCCCACGTAGGTCCACCCTCTGCCCAGAGTCGGAGAACCAGAGCTCCAGGCAGGTACCCCCACCTAGGTCCACCCTCTGCCCGGCTTGGAGAACCAGAGCTCCTGCCCAACTCGGGCTTCCACCATCACCTGAGCACCAGGCGAACCCGGGGGTCCCAAACTTAAGTCCGGGTATTACTGTCCCAGCCACCCCGCGCCACCAGAGAACCGGGCTACTGGTAACCCAAAATCGACTTAGGTTTTGGCGGGTGGTTCGGTTCTCCGGCCTAGGTTCACCAGCCTCAGACCGACTCTGGGAACCAGAGCTCCAGGCAGGGACCCCACCTTGGTCCAACCTCTGCCCAGAGGTTGGTCCGCGAGTGCAGGGTGTGATGCTCCAAACTAGGGTCCTCGGGTGCAGCTGCTGCATCCAGCAGACCTGTAAAAGACATATCAACATTCCTTTCAGTGGACATGGCAACCTCAGGACCCCCTTCAAAACAGAGCTGGCTATCTCTGACAAAAATCTCTAACACATGTTCATCCTACCAAAATTACAGACTCCTTTGGGCCACATTCACCCTCCCGAACAGTCCTTGATAATTTTCCCTCTGTCCATCTCTTGAGACTCCTGCTGCTGATGACTCATATTGGGGATGAGAGTTGGGGGTCCGCATGGCCCCGATCATGTGGACCCCGTCCCATTTCCCTAGTTACTGGCTAGCTTAGGACTGCTGATTGGCTGATTGCTCCTGTCTGCCTCGCTGCCTGCTGTGTGTGAGTGTGTTTGCTCTGAGACTGTAATCTCCGTCTAAGCCTCGTATTTCTTTCTGTTTTGAACCATAATTTACTATAATTTCTAGTTGTTTATACTACTAATTACAGTTTACCTAACATCTCAGATTAACCTAACATCGCTAGTTTCCGTTATTGTTAGCACAACACGCTAGTATCTCGCTAGCCTGTTAATGCGCCGCCAGTGCGCTCAGTTATTTATTTATTTTTCTTGTGTGCGCCCGCGCCTATGAGTTCATAAAAAGCCCAGGTGATTAAGAATCCGTTAACAAATACGGTGAGTAATGTCTTGACCTGTTGTTGTCACCTGCACCTCTTGCCACGTTTACCATAGCCTTCCCTGTCGGCAGCAATATAGGGTATATATGTGATAAATGCAAGGAGACAGTCAGGCTGACGGAGAAGATTTCAGAATTAGAGACACGCATCCAAACTTTAATTGAGGATAGTAAGTGTGCTTGAGCCTTAGATACTACTTTGGATGCGCCTAGCATAGTGAACCGTTTACATGATTCAGTTCCGGCTGAGTTATTGCCTGTGCAGCCAGGCAGATGGGTGACTGTCAGAGATCGCTCTAGTCGCGGATCAAAAAACACTCTTCCGTTCCGATTACCATAACAAATCGATTTGCCCCACTTAGTGAAACATCCACTGAGAATTCTGTTGATTGTGCCCTGTTAATTGGCGATTCTATTACACGGAACGTGAAAATAGAGACACCAGCCACCATAGTCACATGTTTGACGGGAGCCAGAGCGCCTGACATCAAAGCAAACGTCTCAGGTTACGACTGTAACCCTCGATCCTTGAGAAGGGAACGAGACGCTGCGTCGAGAATCGACACATTGGGGAACGTCTTCAGCTTGACGTGTCTGAAGCCTGTATGGAACTAGGCCAATCTTGATTGGTGTTGTGTGATGACGTCACCCGTGACGTCGCATGTGACGGTGAAGCGGAAGCTATAAAAGGACACCGGAACATAACAGCGTCAGCTTTCAATTGGTCGAAGCAAGTCGATCTCAGGAGCTCGAAAAGTGTGGCCGAAGGACGCAGCGTCTCGTTCCCTTCTCCCTTTCGAGGGAACTCGCGCTGCGTCGAGAATCGACACATTGGGGAACGAAATGCCCACTGAGCCACACTGAGAGAATACGCCCTGGTATGAAGCAATCTGGCATACTCAAGACAAGAGAACTTGTGACCTCGGTGTAGAGGGCAGATCCAAACTGTAATGTTTTATGAAGGTGTGAGGGGAGGCCCAGTCTGTGGCATCACAGACCTCTTGAAGAGAAACTGCTGACAGCAGAGCTGTAGAGGAAGCCACTCCTCTAGTTGAGTGGGCTCTTATCAGAAGAGGCGAAGGCAAACTGCGCGCCTCATAAGCTGAAGATATAGCTTCTACTATCCATCTGCTGATAGTTTGCTTAGAAACAGGGGAACCCTTCTTAATTGACCCAAAACACACAAGAAGTTGATCCTACGTCCTCCAGCCTGAGGTTCTCTGAGCATAGACCTCCAGGGCTCGGACCGGGCACAATAAATGTTGCTTGGCTTGCTCATCCGACACATGCAGTGGAGGATGAAATGCCTGAAGAATTATAGACCGTGCCACATTTGACGACACATTAGGCACATAGCCAGGTCTAGGGTGGAGAATGGCCTTTACTCTGCCAGGAATGAACTCGAGGCAAAAGGGAGCAACCGATAAAGCCTGTAGGTCCCCAACTCTCTTGAGGGACGTGATTGCGAGCAGGAAGGCTACTTTAAAGGACATGAATTTCTCAAACACCGCATCCAAGGGCTCGAAGGGTGCCAGGGACAACCCTTCAAGGACCACTGTCAGGTCCCAAGAGGGAACTCTGGACTGGATGACAGGCCTCATCCTCCTAGCTCCACGAAGGAAACGTACAATAAGTGGGTGTCTCCCCAGAGTGCCCACCCCTAGAAGCGTGTGGAAGGCAGCTATGGCCGCCACATAGACCTTAAGCGTGGACGGGGAGAGCCCGTCAGAGAAGTGAATCTGGAGGAACTCCACCACTGAAGCCACCGGGCAGTTAACTGGGTCCAACTGATGTTCTCTGCACCATAAATTGAAAACATTCCATTTTAATGTACACAGTTTCCTCGTGGAGGGAGCTCTAGAGTTTAAAATGGTCTCAACAACCTCGGTAGAGAGACCGGCATTTACGAGTTGGTCCCCCTCAGGGGCCAGACCCACAGCTTCCACAACTCCGGCTGAGGGTGAAATATTGTGCCCTCGGCCTGAGAAAGAAGGTCCCTCCTGATCGGAATTTGCCAAGGAGGGCCTGCTAGAAGAACCATGATGTCCGAAATCCATACTCAGGCTGGCCAGTACGGGGCTACTAGAAGTAAGCTGATCGCGTACCGCCGGACCCTCTCTAGAACCCCTGGAAGTAGAGCAATCAGGGGAAAAGCGTACAGGCATCCATGGCATCCAGTCCCAAGGGAGCTGGATGTGTAAGGGAGAACCAGAGTGGACAGTGAGAGTTCTTGTGCGTGGCAAATAGATCCACTTCGGCCTGTTCAAACTCCTTCCACATTAGCTCCACCAACTCTAGGTGGAGTCTCCAATCCCTGTGCCTCAGCCCCTGCCTCGACAGGATGTCTGCTCCCACATTGTTGTTCCCAGGGATAAACATCGCTCTGACTGAGAGAAGTTGGTCCTGAGACCACAGGAGGAACTGGTGCGCCAGTCTGCATAGAGGGCGCGATCTCAGGACCCCCTGTCAATTTATATAAGAGACCACTGACGTATTGTCTGTCCGTTCAAGAACATGATGGCCTCTGAGGTCCGGAAGGAAGTGTCTGAGAGCCAGAATTACAGCCAACATCTCTAGGCAATTGATGTGCCAAGAGAGATGCGGGTCCTTTCAAAGACCCCTGGTGTAGCGGCCTTCCATAACCGCACCCAAGCCTGTGAGAGACGCATCCGTGGTCACAATTTTTCTCTGACACGCTGCCCCCAACACAGGACCTAGGGATAGTTACCAAGGTTTCTTCCACATTATCAAGGAACGAAGGCATCTGCACGTGACCTTGATCGTGCGAAAAGGGTTCCCCCTCAGGGAAAACCCTCTGGTTCTGAGCCACCACTGTAAGGCTCTCATGTGCAGCAGGCCAAAAGGGATTACGTTGGACGCTGCCGTCAAGAGACCCAGCGCACTTTGAAAGTGTTTGACAGTGACGGTTTGGCCCAGCCTGAAACTCGTTACTGTGGTCAAGATAGTATTTATACGAGCAGGAGACAACTGTGCCCGCATCATAACTGAGTCCCATATTACCCCCAGGAAAATAATTCTCTGCAGAGGAGTTAATGAACTCTTCTTGACATTGAGTCTCAGTCCCAAGCACCTTAGGTGGTGCAGAACAACATCTCGATGTTGAACTGCCATCGCCTCCGACTCTACTAGAATCAGCCAGTCGTCAATATAATTGAGGATGCGAATGCCTTGAAGTCTGAGAGGAGCAAGAGGAGCATCCATGCATTTCGTGAAGGTGCGAGGTGACAGTGCTAGGCCGAATGGAAGAACTCTGTATTGATAAGCCTTTCCCCCGAAAGCAAACCTGAGAAACTTCCTGTGTTGAGGAAGGATGGAAATATGGAAGTAGGCATACTTCAGATCTATCATGACAAACCAGTCCTCGGACCTGATTTGACTCGCGATCATAGGTATGGTCAACATTTTGAACCTGTATCTCCTCAGAGACCGGTTCAATACCCTGAGATCTATTATGGGACGTAAACCCCCATCCTTCTTGGGAACTATGAAGTACCAGCTGTAGAACCCGGTTTCTCACTCTTAAGGAGGAACATAATCTATGGCCTCCTTCGCTAAGAGGGAATGGACTTCCCGTTCCAAGACCTGACCCTGCTCGGGACTGACCAGTGTGTGCACGACCCCACTGAATCTTGGTGGGCGATATTCGAACTGGATTCTGTACCCCTTTTCTATTATACGCAGGACCCACTGAGATATATTTCGAAGACCCTTCCAGGTGTTTAAATAATCTACTAGGGGGACCAGTCTCTCGAGACTGACCTCTGGTGTTATATTTAAAATCTCGGTTACCTGAAGCAGTTGACTGGCAGGTTCTACCCGAATAATTTTTCTGCAGGCCTCGTGAGAGGAAGCGAACTCGACAGGGCCGCCAATATTACGGGCGGACACTGTGATGTGCGTTCGCTGGAAACCGATGCGTCCCGAAGCGCCTTTGGCGGCGGGAAGTAAACATCGATTTCCTGAGGGCTCCGCGAAGGAGCGAGTTGTTGATACTCGATCGATCGTGGGAGGCACGCCCTCAGAGGCCTGCGCAACGCATCAGGGCCTCTTCGCCAAAGCCTTCCTCGCATGAATATCAGTCCTCAGATCTGCCCTAGGCTTGGAAGGCTTCGGCTGAGGGTGTTGTCTCTGGCTCCAGGCCTTTTGCGGGGGAGCACGAGAAGCAACACTCTCTCTTTGCTGCTGCTGGTGTGAGGAGCTGGCGGCGGCCTCGTGGAACTGCCCCCTGGCAGCAGGCCCACGAGTGTTGGAACGATGGCGGGGGATGAGCTGTTTTATATGCAGCTGACTGTCGTTTCGTCTCCTGAAACCTATCGACGACAGTACTGACTGCGTCGCCGAAAAGGCCAGAAGACGAAATCGGGGCATCGAGGAGGAAGGCCCTGTCCTTGTCCCCAACGCCCGACAGGTTCAGCCACAAATGTCTCTCCGTAGCTACCAAAGCTGCCATAGAATGGCCGATTGCACGGGCCGTTTCCTTGGTAGTACGGAGAGACAAGTCAACCCCTCGACGCATTTCCTGAATATCATCGAGCCCCATTGTGTGCAGGGATGCACCAGCCCGACCTGCCGCCATATATGCTTTCCCAACCAAGGCCGATGTTGTACGGCAGGGCTTGGCAGAGATGAGACGCGAACGCCTCCTCAACCCGTGGCATCGTCCCATTGCCCGTCTCTCTCGATCCCATAATGGACGAATATATATTTATATTGGGACTGGAGAGTCGAGAGGAGAAGGGCTTATCCCACGATCTCGACACCTCGGTGTGGAGATTGTGGAAAAATGGGAGGCTCCGGCGCGAATGCTGTGACTGGGCTTGCAGGAAGCGCTCATCGAATTTGCTTTTAACCCTCTGAGCCCGACGGCATCGTCGACGACGCCACAAATCACCTCCGAGAAATTTTGATATTACTAAATGACAGATGTATCGATTTTCTTACCGTTTTTTTCCAGCAGAAAGCTAACGAGCTAGCCATCACGGGGGTGTCTTTGTGTGTCTTTCTAGCCTTTACAGAAGGTTTTCTATCCAGCCTGGAACTTGTGCATCCTTTCGGAGTTTTTCAGCAATAAATCCAAACGTTTATATCCAACTTTGATACACTTGAAGTCCATAATCTATAAATATTCCGTCATATTTGCCGCTAGCTCGATGCAAGCTGCCATTGTGGATATCACGTGATGGTTTTTGACCAATTACAGGCTGATCCGTCGTAAACATTGGGTGCGTCACTGGGTCATTGCGCAATGCGCTCTCTCCAAGGGAGGGAGGGAGAGAGAGAGAGAGAGATACGCACGGAGACGCAGGTTTCACAGAGGATCACAGAGACATTGATGTATATCAGCGCTGGCCTTTTTTGCCATGAAGGATGATAGATTTTCAGGAGAACAGAGCTTTTTGACAGATGTGGAACTAGATTACCAGGACAGACCCAGCTGAAGTGCCATTTATTTATTTACTGTAAAAAGTATTATAGTAGTATAAATATAGTATAAAAAGAATATAATAAATAAAAGAATAAATAAAATAGAAATGCAAAGCCTGTGATGTGGCCCTCTTTGTGATTGCTGATACTAGGAACTGTTTTGAGGCTTGGCACCAGTGAATTTCATGAAAACGCCTGGACTTATTTTGGAAAAATGTAAATAGTTTTGGTTCTGTACAAGTTATAATGTTTATTCCTGTGCTCCAGGACTCCAAAGACATGAACAAACTGTTTTCCAGAGGAAATTTGCTTAGCTTTTATTTGTTTGTGTGTGATTTCAATAAATATTTGAGTGATTCAATTTCCGATTTATTTTTTCATTTGTCTTTATGGTCCCATAACTTATTTTACATTCAGGTGACATCAATGTAACACAAATATGCTGAAAGTTCAATTTGTCCTGAAAAAAAAGAGGTGTGTCAATTGTCTGTGCACAAAAGGGTTGATGTTTTACAAGCTTTTTTAGTTAACCCCTTGCTCTGCATGGGATCACCGGTGATCCCAACTTTTATTGTTTACATTTATCTTGTGTTTACAATATCATTTTGGCAAGTAATAAGGTTAACCAATACATTGTTTGAAAGATACGACACTGTATATTCGTCTCGTTATAAGCATTATACAATCAAGATAACTTTGCAACCGTTTTTTTGTAATTCTGTATCAACATAAACAATAAGATACAACTATGAAGAGAGGGGGGGTCTTTACCTTTTTTGTGTTGTGGAAATGTAATGCTTGGCAGAATAATGATGACATCGATCTTTTTACCTTGGGAAGAGTCCAGTATATGATCACCATGGTAAAAATGTGTCCAAAAATATGCAAACTGTTAAAAATATCCATAGAATGTATATTGTTTACATCCTGAAATTTGCTAATCACGAGGGCGTTGTCCTGTTTATTCGACGAACTCTCCACATCTAGCGCATTATTCAATGAAACATAACATATCAGTGTATTTAGTGGAGTGTCTGGAAATGAATGAGGTCGGCCCAGAAGATGTTCAATGAAAACTGGCCATGTAATTTTAGAAAGTATTGAAGGATGACAGGCGGTTTTGGTGACGTATGATCATGCATAATGATAATATATGTGGTAAAAAATAAACCAATAGCAATGGGAAACGTTTGTGTTGTCATCCAGTGTGAAGCCTATGCCATAACGAATACGCCAATGTGCAGATTTGCATAATCTCGCGTTTATAACAGTGTTCCTTTGTCTGCGCAACCATTTGCTTCCTGGAAATTTGCGCACACGTGATTGTCGTGACGCAGAGAGGTCACCTGCTCTCTCGCTCACTCTGATGCAGTCGCTCTGTTTGCATTCGCCGCTCTGTTTGCATTCGCCTGCTTCAATGCGTTCACGTCGGGGACGGAAGTTATTTTCTCCTGCTGCATTGGAATAACTTCGCGAATCAGTTATGAAGAAACCGTGTAATATTCAGAAGAGAGGGCTGTATCCAGCGTCGACTCCGGAGAAGAGGATATGTGTTTGGAAGGTCGCGATCCAGTTTTAGATCGGTAAGTGTCTAAACATTTTAGTGAGTTTGTGTTACATTGCTTTCTGTTTTTGATTTTCTGCACTATTGCGGCTTATAAGTACATTGAAATGCAGTGAAATTGTTTTTCAAGCGCTGAATTAGAAGAAACCATGTACAACATTAC